>MU737341.1:318627-357860 GCA_026770625.1 Nicotiana glauca | reverse complement strand
ACTTCAGCAATGTCACAGTTGTTGTTAAAGGGAATAGTTCCAGTGCCAACTATTTTGCCTCTTGAATCATCTCCAAATTTGACGCTTCCTCCATCAATCTTTGTAACCTCTTTGAAAAGATTTTTGTCACCTGTCATGTGACTGGAACACGTACTATCTAGATACCATTTTCCTTTGCGGCTTACTCTGTGGTGCTCCCGCAAAACATAATTATCACTTTCTTTTAGGTACCCAAGCCTGCTTGGGTCCTGGTAAGTTAGTGTTACTGGGTTCAGAATTTTTTGGTTTCCAAACCTATCCAGACATACAAAATTTATGAAAGTGATAATTAGACTATTTATGCCCACTTTTATTACATTAATGACATTAAAGCCTTAGACCTGTTTTCAGGTCTTCCATAAGTGTTGGAATTTGCTATTATGAGATTAACTAATTCCGTTCCAGTTGACTTGTAAGTCGACTGGTCTGACCGACTGGTCGATTTAGTTCTGATTGGTTCTTTCCAGTTGACTTGTAAGTCGTCTGGTTTGACCTAACAAAACTGCGACTGGTGGATTTGAGCAAGCTGTTAAGCTGCATTTGCTATTCCTCAAACTCCTCTTGAAGTACATCTTTTTCAATTTCACATAATTCATGTTTGAGTTTCCAGACTTTGATTTCCCTAGTGAGTCTCTTAAGCTCATTCATCATCTTTTGAGACTCTTTTAAGGTGGAATCAAGAATATCCTGCAATTCATTACATCTTTCACAATCATAAGATCTTACCTCGCTAGTTTCTCCTCTTGCCATAAAACAATTTTCATTGTCTGAATCATCTTCATCTGTCCAACATCCTGAAGTTTTGTTGATCTCATTTTCTAGAATTGTCATGAAGCAGAGATTTGCTATTTATTCATGATCTAAGTTATCCTCATCGCTCCAGCTTACAAATGATTTGTTCTTGTTGAATCCTCTAGAGATCTTCCTTTTAGTTCTGGACATTCTGCCTGGATGTGTCCAAATTTTCCACATTCATAGCATTTTCCGTCGTTCTTGTCTTGCTCATTGTATTGCCTAGATCTCCTTGATGGAAATCTTCCTTTCTTAGTATTTTTGTATCTTCTCATTAGTCCATCCATGTTTCTAGACATCATAGAAATTTCTTTTAGTAGAGCTTCAGGATCATCAATTTCATTTTCAGTCGACTCAATAGTGGTTTTGAATGCAACAATTTTCTTTTTCTCCTCTTGATTTGTCTTTTTCAGGTGAGTTCTTTCAAAGGCAATGAGCTCTCCTCGTAGTTCATCATAAGATAACTTGTTAAGATCTTGAGATTCCAAGTTGACAACTTTAGTCTGCCAAGTGGTTTGTAGACTTCTGAGAATTTTCCTAACCTGGTCGCCACTGGTGTATGGTTTGCCAAATGCTTTCAAGTCACTGATTATATTACTGAATCTCGCAAATATTTCTTCGATGGGTTCTCCTTCCTTCATTGAGAACAGTTCATAGTCGTGAACCAGCATATTGATATGAGTTTCTTTTACTTTGCTGGTACCTTCATAGGTAACCTCGAGTTTGTCCCACATCTCTTTGGCTGTATCACAACTAGATATTTTCTCATATTCTTCATCACTTATTGCATTGTGAAGTGGATTCTTGCCTTGTGATTTATTTGAACGGCTTCCGGTTGTTCCTTTATGTATGAATCTATATCGTCAAGATCAGCGAGTGGTGGAGTGCTGGCAGGAAGTGGGTAGTTTCCCTTCTTGATAACTCTCCATACCTTGACGTCATATGCCTTGGTAAAGATTTCCATTCGAATTTTCTAGTGGGAGAAGTGTTGTCCATTGAAGTAAGGTGGCCTTACTTGTGAGGTTCCTTCCTGAAATAGAGCTCCTATGATAACCTGATTTGCCATAATCTTTTTCTCACAAGCTGTTAAGCAGAAAACAAAAATGTGAGCCTAGCTCTGATACCAATTGAAAGTACAAGAGGGGAGGGGTGAATTGTCTCTAATTGAAATTAATCGATATTAAGTTGACTTAAAACTTTAGTAGTCGACTAAATATGGCAATCGTGCAGAGATAACAGTTAGAGATAATATGCAGAAAGTAAATGCAGTAATTAACGACACCAGGAATTTTATACTGGTTCGGATTCAATGTGAATCCTAATCTGGTCCCCTTGGGTCGCAATGGATTTCTCTTCAAGCAAATGAATTTTCTCTTGAGTACAGTTGTGATTATATCGCTCAAACTTTCTAGCACTCATTTGATATAATGCCTCACCAGTTGTATGCCCTCTTTCTATCTGTGACCTATTACACAACAGATCTAAGTAGGCTACTATGCTTGTTTACAGTAGAAAGAAGAGAGTTATTTTGGTGCGTTCAAAGTATATTGGGGATGATGTTTCTCAGTGTATTGATACAAAGATAAGTGGTGGAGGCTTGTCAACCCAAGGGTTTTGATCCTTGGAAAGAATAGATTCTTTCCAAGAATAAGGAATTATCCGTTGCTCTTTGAGATTTCTTCCTTCATCAGACAATGGAATCAGCATGATTTCTGCTTGATTGTTGGACCTTCCAAACTCGACTGCTAGCCGGATCTTCTCCTTGATCGTTGGACCCTCCAAGCTTGATCACTGACCGGATCTTTTGGCTTTTATTATTCTCCGTAATTTTGCCAATCACGGATCACTTCAAATCTTCACTTTGTTATGGCAATCTTCACTTCAAATCTTCCTGATTTGCTGATGTAGCTTTCCTTGTATACCGTGCTTCCTATAGGTGGCTCCTTTGTGGGAAACATCCTTCTTTGTTCGACACAACCATTTCACTCGTTCTTCTTTACTTCTTTGAACACCTGCACATGTATATTAATTGCATCATTAAAATATGATCTAACAATTACAAGCCTTACCCATTTGTTTGAATTAACCATCTATTTGAACCTTTTCACCTCTCATGAGAACTTGAATTGTTATGAACTTTGTAAAAGTTAAAGTGTAGGGTGGTTGGTTTGGCTTTTGAGTGGAACTAATTGAATAAGGAGAAAGGTGCACTGTTTTGAAAAAGGAAGAGGCACTTGAATTGAAAAAAAAAATATAGTTGGATTGTTGTGGAAAAAAAAAATATTCCTTGATAAGTAGTGGCTATTGACGTAAGTGTGCTTAAAGACGAATGGGGTAATTTACATTGATGTGAAGGTGGAATTTTGGTTTGACATAAGTATGAGGTTTAAATGTTAAAATGTATGTATTAAAAGTGCTTAGGGATGTGTAGTCACTCTTATATCTAAATGTATCCTACCCGTCCTGTAGCCTACATTACAACGAAACCAAATTCATCAAAGATTGCATGAGCTAGATTAGTGGAGTAGTACACTACGGGCAAGCTTATGGTGCATCTTTTGTGGCATATGAATGTTATTTCTGAGAGTGAGTGAGTTCGTTCTATCTACAGTTCTTTGTTGTTTGATTTTATGTGTATGGAACTTCTCTAAAAAATGTGAGGTGAGAGCATTTAACTCAGGAAGAAAAAGCAAGTCTTCACCTCTATTTAGAGTACATACAGTAAGCACGAGTGTGGCATGGCATTAGAGTCTTCAACTGAGGTGTGGCTGTTGCACTACTTATGCTGTTCTTTCATAATGGCGGGTGTGGTATAAACAAGGTAATGCATCAAACGATTAGGCCTAGAAGTGTGGTTCAACTTGCTCGAGGACGAGCATAGATTTAAGAGTGGGGTGTTGATAATAGGTAAATTAGACTATAATGAGGCCCTAAAGAACCACATTTTTGTATAGCTTTTACGATAAAAAGTGATAACAAAATGCTCTAATTAGTGCTTTTCATGCTTTGCAGGCTATATCTAATAAAAGAAGTCTATGGAGTACTTTTGGAATTAAATACGGAGAAAAGGAGGCCAATCTACAATATCCACTAAGTGCACCAAGCGAAGGGACAAAGCCAGAACTGAAGATGGTCTGCAGCTGTCCGGGCGTAACCGCAGTAGGACCACGACAGAACACTGCTGCAGAATCTGAAGGGCACTCTGGCCGCGGTCCTGGCATAACCGTGGTAGGACCGCGGTTGAACGCGTAAACTTCAGGGACCAAAGTGCAAAATACGGGATTTTAAGCCCTAAACCCTATATTAAACGAAGGAAGCCGACCAAGAAAAAGAGAAGGATTTTTTGGGAAGTGAAAAACATCAGAAGGAAGGAGGATCATTGGACATCAATTTTTAATCTTCTTCTTTGTTCTTTTACTTTTGAATATGAATTCTTTTGTGATTTTTTTTTATTGTCATGAGTAGCTAAATACTTTAATCCAAGGTTTTGGTGAAACCCGTTGGGGATGATTTGGTTGTTATATTAATATAGTTTTGAATTGGTTGTTAATCTCTATTTGTTCATCTACGTTTTGATTGTGGTTAATTGAAAGGGCCCTCAACTATCCGTCCCTATTTAGTGTGTATCTGCTTGAGAGAGAGTGCATATTTAGGTGATTGTATGAACAACATCACTCCCGGAGTATAGACGAGAGTCATAACTGAGGGTTTAGAGGTTAGATTAGAGATAACGATACCTCAGATGCAATCTAAGTGAACCATATTGCGAATCTAGCTAGCGTAGCTTGAGAAAGTGCATCTAGTAAATTATCATAATTGCTTGAGAAAGATTTATGATAGCTGGAGCGTTCGTGATTGATAGAGACAACTAAGTCTCAGTTATAAAACATATTAAAACAAGGAAATCAACAACGGGGGAAACCATCACCTTAGACCTTATTCCAACTGTTTACACATCAAGCATAGTTAATTTTCAGCTGTTAATTATTTTTAATTTTTAGTTGTTAGAAATATCATCAATTGGGAATCACAAAGTTTGGGGAAATTGATTGTGTGAATTTAGTAAGTCTGACAAGAGTATTTGATATGTTAATTCTCTGTGGTTCGACTCTGGGCAGTATTACTCAGACTATATTTGCAACGCCCGCGTAGTCATTTGTGAGACAGTTGAGCGTGATCAATATCTAAGTGCAGAGGGAATTTTATATTTATTTCCTATAGGCAAGATATCTAAGTGGGCAAAGATGTTAACAGAATGTCATACAAATTTTGTAATTTTGCACAAGGAGATCTCTAATGCATATTAAGATTTGAAAATATGCGTGAAACATGGGTTCTTGACGCAGAATTCATAAAATAACCTAGAAGCAGGATTTCTAGGATGCCAAGTATGAAACTCCAGATTTCAAACGGTGAGACAAGATCCTATATGCATGATTTCTAATAGTATGCACATAAAGAATCATCACAACAACCTACAGATATGGTTTCTACCCGAACCTTACAAAGATATATAAAAATCCCTCCCCAACTTTTACTAATAACTCCATATCTGTTTTTACAAGGATTATTATATTATTACAGACCAATATGAATGAATTACACAAAAGCTATTCATTACACTCTAGGGATCCTTAGCAGACCCAACCTCAACTTGGAAACCATGCCTTCAAGCAAGCAAGTCTGATGTGCAAAGATAATCCATCCATAATACACAAATGACCTTCTGATGTGTCAAAGTTCCCAAGGGCCTCAGGGACTCCGGACAATGCTCACACCAGAACTTTCAAAGAAAATAGTTTTGTAACAGGTTGGAAGACCAGCCCCAATATATCAGGGTTCGGAGGAGTCTCATGGACTCTAGGCATTGTTTACACTAGGGGTGGTAGGACCCTAGATAACTAAGAGTAGAAGTTTGAAAAATAGTGTATAAGGAGGCAAGGGATAGTTTTAGAAAAGCAATTTGATTTTTTTTGGGGCAGACAGATTCAAAAGACTGCAAATAGAACCGAAACCTCATTTAGCAGATTGGTTTAGGCGTAGATACCAGTAATTAAACAACCACAACAAGAGCAGGGACACTTGAATTATAGACGGAACTACCTACACATATTTGCATTACCTAAACTGAATCAAATAAAGTCGTACATTATTGAAGGTTACTTAGATTACTAATTATTACTAGGTGGAATCATACAGACATGTATTAAGCAAAGAAACATGCTGAAATTATCATGAACAGAGTAAAATAACAAGAACAGAACATGAACTATATGTCCAGCAGAAGCATCTTGGAATTTGAACCACTAACCGCACAGACATATAGAATAGAGAGATAACAAAGACTAAAGCATACTAGTGGAAAGAAACTGGAAAAATATAGGAAATAGAACATCTTGAGGTTCAAAATAAGCTAATCATATAAGTCACATGGAATAAGAACTACAACATAGTAGTTGAGAAAGAGATGGCCAGGAAACAAATATCAAAACAGAAGCATGTTGATGTCTATAGTAAACTGACTACATAGCATATAGAATAGAACATGATAACAGAAATTGAGGCATAACCAGTTAAGGAGATAGCAAACAGGAAGGTGAAGGCAAGTGGAATCCAAGAGTCTAGCCTTGGCTTTCAGCCGACTAGACAATGCAGCAAATCAAAGAGCTTAAATTGTGTAAGTGTGTAAGTAAGAGTTCGTATGTGTTAGTGTGTGCTTGTAAGCATAGGTGTGTGTGTAGGTGTTTTTCTATTTTTAAAATAAAAATGGTGCAGGATTATATAACATTCAGCAACGTAAACAAATAAGGCAGGAAATCAAGAGTTCACAAATAAGGCATGCAACATCAATTAATCAATCAATTAGGGTTAGACCGAATCGATTAATAAGACAGAATCTGGAAATATCACTTAAATTAAAGAGAATAAACACGCAATCGGTCAACAGACATGATTGAATTTAAATAAGGTACGCAATAAGTCTAAAGACCCTTTATAGGCCAGTCAAACAATCTATATCCAGAAATTAGACAAGTAATATAATTAAGGAATGCAGTACCAATTACGAGTCATATACAAGGAACGAATAAATAAAAATCTCAGAGAGATACAAATTTTAAAAGAAAATATAATTTTAAACCCTAATTAGGCAAAGAAATCAATTAATCAGTTTATTAGACAAAGCCGAAGTGAGCGGGCAAGAACAATGAGATAAATAATCGAATGACGGAAAACTTTAAGCAAAATCGAAACACAGAGATGAAATCAAGCAAAGAAATTAGTTGAACAGTAAAGAAGAAAGGCCGGAGTTGAGCCTTTAGGCATTTTAAGACATTTGCAGAAACTTAAAAAAGATGAAACCCTAGTTTTTTAGGGAAAAAGTGAAATCGGCAGACAATAGTGGTAAAAATGGAGTAATCTTAAAGGAAAGTATTAAAAAACTCCAAATACTTCAGATCTAAAGAGATCTGAGCCTATATGGCCAGAAATGGTTAGGTTTGCGCAAAAATAAGCAGAGGTAAAAAAATCGATTCTTAGATCGGAGATTTGAAGCCATGAAAATACAAAATAATAATACTCACAAACAATGGGTGAATACAGACGGATTCATCAAGATACCGAGGGATTTGAACCAAGTCTGTTGGAATCTCTTTGAGATTCTATCAAATAACATGGAAATCGAACAAACAGTGTAGATAAGAGGCCAGATATGGCCCAAGATCGAAGAGAAACCCTATGGATTGAAGGGGTTCAGGTGACGGCGGGCTAGGGTTAAGGGAAGGTCGAGAGAGAAGAGAGGAGGAAGGGATTCATGGGCGACGGGATTTAGGTAATGATTAGGTTTGGGTGGGGTGGGGTGGGGTTAGGGATTAATTAAAAAAAAGAAATGGATCCTTGACCATTGATCTTTTGAGATCAACGGCCAGGATTCCATCCGGGTTGGGGCGGGTTATAGGAAATTGAGTTATGGTTATGATTTGTAGTAATTTGGGCCAGGTCCGAAAAGAAATCAAATTAAAAGTAGTTATTTGTTAAATACCCAATTAATTTGATAAAATAATTTATAAAAATTGCTAATAAATGATAAAAAATGTTATTTATATATGGAAATAATTTAAAATAATTACTTAATATTATAAAAATATAAAAGGTCATTTTCCTTGTAAATAATATAATTATGCATATATGGGCTATTATTGCAATGTTATTGCAATTATAGCCTAAAGATATAAATATATTTATGCATAAGATGATTAAAGCTTAATATAAATAAATGATAAAAGTCAAGTAATAAATTATTATAAAATTATTTGTGATGCAATTAGTAATTATTTAGATAATAAAATGCTCTAATAAATTACTTAAAATTCTTTTAAAAATTACAGAAAATTATGGAAAAATACCGGTTGATGTGTTTACCTTGAAAATGGTAATTACAATTTGATTTATTTTTGTGGTTCTAAAAATATGTGATTTATTTTATGCTAGTTGTTAGGCAGTAGGTGCTAAGTGTGAGATTAGAAAATAAGATAAGAACTTGAAGGCAGTATGTGTCAGCAAACCGAGTGGTTGAGAATCGAGGCCTCCAGCCAGGTTATACGGGGCATCTAGTCGAGCTAGGTACTAAGCTGTGGACAGTCGATGAAGGACTAACATTTCTAAGAGCTTTGATAAGAGCTCTTTATGATCAATAACGAGCAAGAAATGAAAAATAATTAATGAAACACAATAAATGCAAGTAATGTAATAAATGTAAGCAGTAGAATCAAGGGAGAATTTGTTTAAGTTAGAGAGCAGAGAATGTTCTTGTTCTTGTATTGAATGTTTTATATCTCCTCTTACAAAATGATAAGGGTTCCTTATATATAAGAGAAGGAATCCTAATATAGTACATACGCATTTATTACAAGGACAAAAGGCTGGTACATCCATTTAATACCATGGTACGGGCTTGAACTAGCCTACTAGACTTGGTCAGCTTCAATCACATGCCTTGGGAACTTCCCGTTTATCCATCATAGCCATCGATTTGCACTTTTCTGGGGTCGAACATTGAGAACCCTCGGGGCCGAACCTCGAGCTGAGCCTCGAGCCTTCTAGGGAAGGTCCTACGAAGCGCTGTAATGACCATAAACTCGGACTCTTAGATTTTAGCCGTATATAGATAGTTCCCGCATTTCTTAGAATAGGATCATAAGAAACAATTTTCACATCGATCTCCTTAATCCTATCATGATGACTAAAACGTCCCATCGGTTCATTTTCTTAGGAGCATTTTAACGCATTGCTGGTTCATTTTCCCAAAAACGGTGATATCGCCGCAGATCTGTTCCCCAAAAAATTGATTGCGCATGTCGATACGTTTCCCAAAGGCAATGATTGCGCCATCTATTACGCTACTGCCTTTCTATAAATGGGAGGTTTCTTGAACCAGAACTCCATCTAGTCATTCTTCAATGTCCTTTAACCCTTTTCTTCTCTTTATCTTCATCCAAACTCTATTTTCCATGGTTCAAGCCCGTGATCGTAAGGTCACACGACAGTGGATTCGCCAATTATGCCATGGCTATTCTTTAGAACTTTTCCCCACTGAGTGGGATCGTAATGATTTGTTGTTGTTATCGGAGAGGGGCTTTACATTGTTCCCGCATCAGAGGATATATGGACCGTGAACTACTGCTCATCTATCTTAACTTCAACCTGGTGTGGCGCTTCACTTCCTTTGCTTTATCTGGAGTGAGGTGGCATCATCTACTAACTATTGCATCCCATACCGATGCAACGTCTCAAGAAGTGGCTTCACAATAGTAGTGTTGACGAGACCCACACTAGCCAAATTTCTCACCAAGCCACAATTTTCCCTGCCTGTTAAAAGCTTTTGCTCTTTGATAGGCTATAGCTTCTTCCTCATCTATTGCTGCTTCGGAGGAGATTCTTGAAGGCGTTGCTCTGAAGATTGAAATAGGATCCTCAGGAAATGGTTCTCGCATATATCGCTCTTGAGGATGCACCTCCGAGAGTAGATTAGACTTCTAGCTGTTATTTTTTGTTTCTTTATTTCTGTGTAAATACCCCTCGTTGGCTTTTGTAATCATCATTTATTGATACAAAAATATTTCTTCAATTTTTCTTTAACTTGTGTTGGATTTCCTTCTATCTATGTTTGCAAGAAATCCGAGCATGTGACTTTATTGATTGGTCCGAATCCTGGATCTGGATGTAGGTATTCCCTTGATTCTTGATTGGTTATACGATATTCCCTAAAAACCCTTCGCCTTCCCTCGGACTAAGCCTTGATCGATTCTAATACAAACTTATGTATCCTGGACTTTCGAGCTTGAATTGAATGAGAGCGGGGCCCCGAATTTTCTTGAAATTAAACTTAGCCTTTAAAGCTCTGTTGATAGTCCTTGAGGGATGAGTTTGCTTGATCATCTGAATTTTTAAGATAGCTTTTAGGAATTGCACCTAGTCCTTAAGTGATAGTTTGCTTGAACTCGGGTAGCCTCTTACTGAGCGAAAATTGATCTTGGGCTTAAAATGAAGATAGCCTTAAGGCGTTATAGATGACCCCTGAGTGAGGATACACTCGAACTTGGATGGTCCTTGGGGTAAATTAATTGAGAGGCCGTTTAAATTGATATGAAGGTGAGCATAGCCCTGAGGCTTTATCAATAACCCTTAAGTGAGAACTAATTCGGGCCCAAGTATCCCGGGGGCCAAAGAATTAGCTGAATGACCCGAACTTGCAATAGTAGAGATCCTTGAGATTGAGTACCATCTTGAGGATAGGTTTATATGGATAGGTCCTTAGAGCTCATAGTTATAGTAATAGAGATCCTCGAGATTGGGCACCATCTCGAGGCTGAATTGATGATGATAGCTCCTTAAAGCCCAATATTATTTTGATAGAGATCCTTGAGATCGGGCACCATATCGAGGCTGTATTGGCATTGATGGATCTTTAGAGCTCATTGTGATTGTGTCAGGGATCCTCGAGATTGGGCACCATATCGAGGCTAGACTGACATGGGAATCTTTTACCCCTCGAGCATTATACGATAATGTCATTTGTATGGCGCAGTTATGAAATGACCGAGATGATCCCGCTGGTACACTTCCGTGAAAGTGATGATGGCCTAGTTAGAATTAACTGGCCTTGAAAGTAGGCGAACAGTCCCGCTTGCTCTATATATGAATTTGCTCTACCCTTATTTGAGGATTCCGCTACTTTGAGAAACGATCCCTTTCTATAAAGTTCTTCCTCCTTGCTTCAGTTCTTTCACCATTTTAATTCAAGGCTTTCACCTAAGTTTTCATTTCCCTTTTCTTGTTCCATCACAGTTATAGCTACTACGCCTGAGCTTGTTCATCCCGAAGAGGAGAGTTCTGCCTACACTTCCCACTTGGTTGATGGTACGCCACCGGCGTTCGGTGAGCTAACCTCGAAAGGTATTGTCTTGAGGAGGGACTTTATATTAGAGAGACCTCCCAATGTTCAGGGCCATTAGGAGTATGCATCGGGGTTCATTTCATCAATAGGAGAAGGACACCTCGAGGCAGTGAGGAAAGACTATGAATGGGGAGAAAAGGTGGCATTGTAGGTACTTTCCCCAGAAGAGAGCATCATGGAACATGTAGAGGGGTTTTTGAACGTATACACATACACCTTTACGTTGGGCCCTCTCGATAGAGTCATGCTCGACTTCTGTCGAAGATATCGGGCTGCCCTGGCACAGGTTCACCCATCATTCTGGAATGTAGTATTGATGATGAGGTTCTTTAAAGGAAGTCGGGCTTGAGTTTACCCTCAGCCATCTCATTAGGATGTATCAGCCCTTTCATCACCGAGGCTTGATAACTTTGTGATGTCGATCCACCAGGCCCTTTGTTGTTGATGATGAAGAAGATGGAACCGAGGGTAGATGAATTGATTCATCTAGGTACCGACTATTGATATTATCCCCGTAGAGTTCCTGCTATTTCCCGAGAAATGGAATTTCACACGTAAATGGTGCACTTGTGTTTCTATCATTTTTTCTCACGGTGGAGGCGGATTCTATAAAGACACTTTCCCTTTCTTTTTTGAAGCAGTCCTGTGGATGCCATATGAGGTCCCTAACCTAGCGGAGTGGGCTTGGAAACTTGCATCCTACTCGACCTATGATGAGCGTAAGTGTCAAGATTTGTCCAAGGGTAGATGGGAGGCAAGACACCACTGAATGTGTTGTGTGTTTTCCTCTCTTTGAAAGTGCTTTCTTTTATGTGTACTAACTCTGTCATCGCTGGCATTGGGGAATTTTCTGAGATGAGACCGTGCCCCCTCGGAGAAAAGGAAGAGTCATCGGCTTCACGACCGAGGAACAACAAGCGGAAGGAACCCTCACACGGCAAAGGTGCTCATAGCGAGAAGAGTCCTTCCCGGAGGCCTAGAGAAGATATATCAACCGATCCTACAACGAGGCTTTTGGCCTTATAAAAACTGTTCCTCCTTTGCCTCCGTCTTCCTTTCCCGTCAAAGGTACTTCGAGGGATAAGGATTTTCTGCCGCCGTCTTCTTCTTCTCCCGTCGAAGGTACTTCGAGGGATGTTCAAGGCCAGGGGCCGCCTAACTCAAGTGAGGTCTCGAATGATCATATTCCTATTGGGAGAGGCTCTGTTGGGGCTGATGAGACCAAGCCGTCAGGTGTGCACTCGACTTTTGAGGAGGCTTAGTGGCTCTGTTCTGTGGTGAGTTTTGGCCTATTGTATTGGATTTTCAGTTTTGCACTTTCATTTTCTTATTGAGCTCCTTTTTCGTAGGCCTTTGACAAGCTTAAGTCCGAGCTGCTTTTCCGTGAAGCCAGGTTTTGAAAAGCCTTGGATGGGGAGAAATCCCTTAGGCTTCTTTGTGATAAAAAAAGAGAGGAGTTGGTATACTTGCGGTACAAGGCGAGTCGAAGCCGGAACTATGAAAGCTACCTCGAAGGACAGTTAACCTTTGCTTCGAGGGGGTGTATGTTTCTTCTTTGACCTTCTGAGATTAATATTTTGATATTTTTAGCTATAGAGAAAGACATAGGACTTGGAACACCTTTGGGGCAAAGTTGGTCGGGCCAAACATGAGTGTAACGAGCTAAAGGCTCAGATAGATTCCCATATTGTGGCCAAGAAGAATGCTTTGGTCAAGTTTTCTGCCCTAGAGGTACACTCTAGAACCCCCATGAAAATAGCTCGGTTTAGACGTGTAGGATTACGAGGCTTGAGTTCGACCTTTTGGAGATGAAAGCCGAGGTTATGGACGCCTGGGCTGAAGCTAAAGAGATTCGGGCCAAGGCTGACAAGAAAGTGGCCGTCTATTTAAAATACACTTTTGATGTTCAAGCTAAGTTAAGAGAGTCTTTCGATCGAGAGAGCAGAAGCAATGAGTATGCCCAGTGTAGATCTCGGAGAGACATCCTCGAGGAAATCAATGCTTGGGGCTTCGATCTCTCGGAAGAGATTGAGAAGGCCAAGGCGGATGAATATAACACCAAGTTCCTCGTGTCTGATGCCAAAGATAATGAGGGAGAGGCTGATAGGGCTGCAGTCTCTGAGGGGAGAGTAGACTAGGATTTTTCTTTTTGGTTCTTTGTACAGGGCTCTTAGAGTGCGTTTGCAAATGTAGCCTTGCATTGTATCATATATGCATGTATAAAGAAACCTTTCGGTTTTATCCTTTCATGAATTTCTATTTGCTTGTATCTGTCTTAATTTATACGTTTGTCAATGGTTAGATAGAAGAATTGGCCTTCGAGAAAAAATCCTTAGGTTTATAATTTGGCCTTGGGGCTTGTTAGGCTAGCCTATAGGCTCTTACATGTAGGGTCAGTTCGACCTTTAACATAGGCTGGCGCTTGGGCTCTTATGCATTATGTAGGTAAGACCTTTAATTTTAAGCTGGCGACATTAGGTCTTATGCATTTGGTTGGTACGACCTTTAATATGGGTTGATGATAGTGGCTCTTACGCATTGGGTCGGTACGACCTTTAATATGGGCTGGCGACAGTGGCTCTTATGCTTTGGGTCGGTACAACCTCTAATGTAGGCTTTATTTTTCCCTCCTGAAAGACTTTTTGAAGTTTTTTTTTTGTGTTTTCCTGACTCTTCGACGGTACGATAAGAACCTCGATTGTGAGTTATTATGCAGCGATAAATGAGCACCTTGGGATGTTTTGCTCGACGGCTGAATTATTTTGAAGCCTGTTATTTGGAGCTAATATGATCGAAACTCTTTTGCTTATGCCGAGGGTAGCCTAATTAACCTGTTCTTTTCGAAGTAATTGAAGGCCTGTGATTTAATAGCAACAGTCGAGCATCCCTGAGTCACGTTAGTTTGACCGGAGCCTTGTGAACGTAGTCATTGTGTTTGGCTGTAGCATTTTGGTCCCCGAGTGAAATAGTTTCGGCTTTTATATTGAGGGTATGCCTTTTTAGGGGTCTTATAAGTTCGAATATATAGCCTTAACTTTAAGATCGAGATTATGCCTTTTGTAAGGTCTTATAAATTTTAACATGGCTTACTTTAGGTCTTATAGATTTGATTACTTGGTACAAGTATAACTCATGCCTTGCTTGAGGTTTTACAGATTCGGTATTGCCTTATGAAGGACTTATGAGATCGAGGTTGCCCGCATAGGGTCTTATAGCCTCGAGTTTTGGCAAATCGTTGGAGTGACAGTCGGCAACAGTCCCTGAGATATCAAATGTTTTTTTGGCTTTGGAGCCATTCTTTATGAACTTGATATTTCCTTATTGAGGGCTTACGAGTTCAAAGTTTCCGACCCGGAGGTCATATGGCTTTGAGTTTTTGATGTCAGACCCCAGTGTTCGGGAAATTTCTGGCCCTGGAGCCATTCTTTGTAAAAATAGCAGCCTTATTTTGAATTGCTAAGCATTTTGATGAAGGAAAAAATATTCTTTGATTACTTGTTACAAGTATACTTGTTTTTGTTGTCAAGGGTTTGGTTCTTCTATATGGACACGGTTCATTCTATCGTTTGACCCGATACATCATTTCCTATCGGAACCAATTTTGATTCATCTTGGCTTCTCTGAGGGGGTGTTCTCCCGGGGGAATGCCCCCCCACTATTCGAGGTTGATTGAAAAGAAGTCTTGAATACTTGTTAAGTTATTCTTAGGTAGCATATATATGTTGCCTCATTAAACACCTTGCTGGTAAAACCCTTCTTCGGATAAAATCCGATCGAAGGAAAAAACTGCAACACATGCTTTAAAACCTAAGGTCTTCAAGCTGAAAAGTGCTTCGATTGTTCAGGTCGGACACCTGCACATAGGTTAGTGTAAGATGTAAATAAAAAGGGAGATGATTATACATTAGCGGTGATGGCACTTCGAGCCTCGATATGCTTCAACCGTTTGATCTGGGGATGTGGTATGGTCCTACACTTGTTTAGTCAGGTGTAGCTAAAAACATATTTCGTGATTGCTACTTGTCCTTTGTCTCCTTCGATGTTGAAGGCATCGATGACGATGCCATATCGTGCACTACGAACATTGGTCTTGCTGCATGCTGTTCTCCGTACACAGTTTTATTCCGTCCTTTGTCGAAAACTTCATCATTTGATGAAGAGTGGACAGTACTGCTCTCATGCAGTGTATCTATAGCCTTTCGAGCAAGGCGTTGTACCTCATGTCTCCTTTGATTACATGGAACTTGACATTCTGAGTTGCGCTGACCACGTTGATCGGGAGGGTGATTTCCCCTTTTGTTGTTTCGCTCTCCATGTTAAATCGTTGAGGATTTGAGAGGTGGGCACGATTTGGTCGAGCAGTCCGAGCTGCTCCACCACCCTCAATCTGATAATGTTGGCCGAGCTACCTGGATACACAAGCACATGCTTAATTTAAAAAATATTTACAAGAAAAGAAATTACCAAGGCATTGTTATGAGGATGAGACAGAGCCTCGATGTACTCGTTGCTGAATGTGAGAGCATCTTCAATTATGTAACCCCGAGTTCGCTTCTTCCCGTTGATGGATATTTTTATTTTTTTGACAATAGGCTCCTGCAAGATGTCGATTCCTCCAACGATCATGTGGATGACCTGTTGCGGCTCATCTATTTCATTTTTCCTATTCGCTTCTTTCTTAGAACTACTTTTTGGCTTGGTCACTAAGGAACTCTTGGAGGTGCCCTTTCCTAAATAGTCGGGCTACTTGTTCTTGGAGCTGTCTGCATCTTCAGTCCTGTGGCTGTGTGTGCTGTGAAATTTGCACACTAAGTTAGGGTTTATCTATAACAGATCTGATAGTACAGGTCTCGACCACCCGATGTCCCTGATTTTATCGATGGCAGATACGATCTCCGAAACTTCAGTGTTGAAATTGTATTCAGACAAGCAGGGTTCCTCCATCGGTCCCATGTGTCTGTCAAATATGGATCTTCTCATGAGTCCCCGAGGATTCTGTCCCCGATCTATCCTTCAGTCGTTCCAGGGTATGTTACGTCTTGGGGTGTTTCTTCGATCTTCAGTGTATGGTTGGTACCTTTCCTTGTTTGGTTTTCGCTCCTTTACTAGGATCTTGCTAGGATATACAGAGCCTGAGAGGGCTCCCAGTTGGTCATACTCGACCCTAATCTTTTATTGATATCAGTTATGGACATTCGACCAAGTCACAGCAGGATATTCAACCAGGTTCTACTTCAGCTGCTTCGAAGCCACCTAGCTCTATTCGTTCAAACCTTGGGTGAAGGCCTGCAGTGCCCAATCATCGAAGACTGATGGTAATTCCATTTGTTCCATTTGAAAGCGAGATACAAACTCCGGAAACACCTTATTTTCTCTTTGTTTCATCTTGAAGACGCCGATATGTGCCTTTATGAAAGAATCTGCCAGCATGGAAAACTAGTCTATCGAATTCAGGGATAGGTTGTGATACCAAATCATGGCCCCTTTTGAAAGTGTTTTCCAAATTTCTTCAACAGGACAGATTCAATTTCGTCGTCTTTCAGGTCATTTCCCTTTACGACACAAGTGTAGGTAATGACGTGCTCGTTGGGATCTGAGGTTCCGTTGTACTTTGGGAGATTGGGCCTTCTCAATTTCTTGGGGATGGGCTTCGGAGCCGCACTTGATGGGAATGGCTTTTGTACGAATTTCTTTGAATTACCACCTTTTAGGATCAAGGGTGCGCCCGAGATCTAATCGACCCTTGAATTGTAGGTCTCCACCTTTTAGTCATTAGCTTCTATCATCTTTTTGCCCGACTCAATTCTCTTTATGAGGTCCTCGAGTATCTTCATAATAGCAGGTTCAGCTGCTGACTCGTTGTTGCTCGATCTTTTCGGTACCTATTCGGCTCGAGAAGCCATTTTTGGTGCTGCTGTGCTTGGAGTTTTTAGTGGCTTTCCAGTTGAGCAATCGCTAGTTGCTGTACCCGTAACATTTCTAAAATGATATGAAGGCTAACCTCTTGTTCCTCTCGAACTAGGGTTTGCTGAGCCTCTTGTTGATCTTCTTCGCATGTACTCCTGTTGGTGTGGGAGATTATATCTATGTGTTGGGCATTGCATGAGATCACATCCACGGGGATTCACTTTGGTGCAAAGGTTCACGGTGGCATACAGACGTTTGGAATAGCTACACCATTCTCTCCATGGTCTTCAAGACCGTCATTTTCATATGAATTCATTGAGTTAGACATGTTGACCTGAAATCAAAGATTCTTGGGCAAGAAAAAGCATGAAGAATAACTTGCGTTATTTAGTAAACTGGCAAGATAACAATCACTATTATTTTTAGCCCCACGGTGGGCACCAACCTATTTACATTGAAAATGGTAATTACAATTAGATTTGATTTTGTGGTTCTAAAAATACGTGATTTACTTTTATGATAGTTGTTAGGCAGTAGGTGCTGAGTGTGAGACTAGAAAATAAGATAAGAACTTGAAGGCAGTATGTGTCAACAAACCGAGTGGTTGAGAATCGGGGCCTCGAGCCAGGTTATACGGGGCCTCGAGGTCGAGCTAGGTATTAAGCTGTGGACAGCCGATGAAGGACTAACAATTTTAAGAGCTTTGATAAGAGCTCTTTATGATCAATAACGAGTAATAAATGAAAAACAATTAACGAAACATAATAAATGTAAGTAGTAGAATCAAGGGAGAATGTGTTTAAATGAGAGGGTAGAGAATGTTCTTGTATTGAATTTTGTATATATCCCCTTACAAAATGATAAGGGTTCCCTATATATAAGAGGGGAATCCCAATATAGTACAAATGTATTTATTACAAGGACAAAAGGATGGCACAACCATTTAATACCATGGCACAGGCTTGAACTAATCCGATAGACTTGGTCAGCTTTAATCACATACCTTGGGAACTTGCCATTTATCTATCATAGCTATCGATTTGCACTGCCCCAGGGTCGAACATTGAGAACCCTCGGGGTTGAACCTCGAGCTGAGCCTCGAGCCTTATGGGGGTGGTCCTACGAAGCACCGTAATGACCATAAAATCGAACTCTACAATTTTAGTCATATACATGATGTTCATGCACTATTTTCAAAGTATATAGGAATTTAAAAATATATGAGGAAGAAATTGGGTAGCAACAGCTGCCCCTCTTTACCAGAGAAAGATGAAAGAGTTGACGGGTAAAAAAATGATGATCGATTTTGAGCGAATGAGGTGCTTTGAAAAATATAGGCCGCACCCTAGTCTCTGAGCAACCTACATATCCCTGGTTTTACAAAAATCAGGCCGTATGTAGTTTTGTACCCAACGGTGAATGAAACCGATGGAATTTTTATAGGAATAATCATATGTTTCAGAAAGGGTTCTTTTGGGAAGGATAATATCAGATGGGTTTATGCGGTGTTATGAAGGTGAATAATAGATGTATCACAGGGCAGGTATTTAAACGGTCATGGAGTAAAGGCAATCAATTGATGAGGATCGGTTGCTCGAAATAAGGGCAGGGTGTAAATGGTATGAGTGGAAACTGCAGTGAAGTTTGCTCCCGTTTGAAGAATGGTTACTTCCTGGATTACCTGCAAAAACTTAAAACACGGTGAATGCAAGTATATAGATTATTTTGAGAATTGAAATATGATGCAAATTCCCTTTGGACCATGAAGGCAGTCTTTGGACAGTGAAGATGACGTCCCGAGCTATGAATCATGAGATAAGAGATTCGCATGCCATGAAATAATATTCTCGGGCCATGAGAATGGTGCCTCTGAACCATGACACCTTTGAATAATGATGTGTACTGTTGAGAGATCCTCAGGCCATGACATGGTGTCTTCAGGCTATGAGGATGATGCCTTCGGACTATGATGCCCTTGGACAAATTGGCTATACGTCAGGTGATGAAGTAAAGAGACATGATACCAAAGGTAATAACAAGAAAAATCTTAGCATTGTGCCGAGTTTTGGGTAGAGATTACCCCCGAGAGAAGAAGATAATTCAAAGTCTAGAGCAACATTTATGCAGAGGGAGACAACGCTTAGTCTCAGGGGAAGCCAGTGCTTAGCCTTATGCAAATACGGAGGCAGGGCTTAGCCTCATGCAAGATTTGAGATAGGGCTTATTCTCATGCAAGGGAAGGTAATGCTTAACCTTATTCAAATATGGAGGCAGGGTTTAGCCTCATGCAAAGAGAAGTCAATGCTTAGCCTTATGCAAATATAGAGTCTTAGGTTGAAACTAAGTACGGTCTAGTGGCGAGGAGTGGCTCAAAATGGGACACCAGTATCGAGGTCGAGTATAAAGCAACAACCACAATTGTTAAAATGTTCCTATGACTGTGAATAGGAATATTCTATTGAATATTCCCCCACCTTGTACTTTTCTAGGGTTGCCTAAGAATATCTCTTATAAATACGAAGAGAGCAGAAACAAAATAGGGATTCAGAACCTTTGAGGAGAAACATATTGTAAAGAGTTGACTATCATAAACATACAAAAGCTGTTTTTTTCTCTCTCTTATATGGTTCTATCACATAACATTCTTTCTTAACTCACAAGATCCAAGAACACATAATCCACTTCACTTGTCTACTGTCACGTGTTGTAGTTAGAGGAAGGAATCATCCATTTCATCCAACCTTTGAGTGACAAATTCCTTCTTATTACATTTAATGCCATTTATCACATTTATTGTATGTTTCCATCCTTTTATTGACTATTAGCCATAGAGCATTAACTCATCAATCATTAACTTAAGCATAGACCCGTACCTCCCGAGCTACCTAATTTCGGGTCAAGAATTTATTACTTTTAACTTGGATTTATCCCTTGTCCCTTTATTTAATTGGTTTGATAAAAAAGATTCAAAACTTTTTGGTCAAAAAATTTGGCGCCGTCTGTGGGGAGGTCCTAGTTAAAAAGTTTAGTTTCTTCTAGATCTAAAAAAAAGCAACAACAAAAGCTCCCTTCTTTCTTGTTTGCACAAACTAACAATGGCAGGAAAAAGGAAAGAAAAGACTAAAAGCAATGATGGGTGTCACTACCAATCTACTAGTCACCATCAACGAGATGGACAGGGAAGGCGAGGAGGATGCGACGACTAGCGCCTCACCTAGGCAAAGTGATTCACCCCTCCTCATAGGACTATAACCGCATCACATAAGAAGGGGGCCTCCACGTCTACTATGGAAGAAATGTCACCTGTAGTGAGAAAGTTATTAGAAGTATGGCTGACAAGCACCCTATGCAGTATACTCGACAAACCTGCTCAAGGGGCGAGTAGGAGCACCATGCGAGTTGACACCCCAATAACCATCAACGAGCAACACGCTCCTCCCCCAACAGGTAACCCTTACACACTTGTTGATGTAGGTAACGATGCCCTCGTAACTGTTCTAAAGGAAATGGAAAAAAATAGAGGAAGAGAATAAATTGCTCCGCGACCAGATGAGGGAGCACCAAGAAAGAGTCGATAAGATACCAGGCGCCTCGAAACTCATGTCAAAATGGACGTTGGCCGATTCGTGGAACAAGCATACAGTAAGGAGGAAGCCCCACATGCCATACCTAAAACTTTCAAGATGCCACCATATATAAAAATATATGATGGCACAACAGACCCTGCAGACCATATCATCCATTACGTCATGGCAATAAAAGGCAATGACCTCTTGAAAGAGTAGGTACTGTCGGGTCGCTAAAGAAGTTCGGCAAAACCCTAGCAAGAGGTGCCTTAACATAGTATTTATAATTACCAGCATGTTCCATAATGACATTCGAAGAAATGGCCGATAAATTCATTACCGTCCATGCTGGGGCCAAGAAAGCATAAGCAAGAGTGAATGCCATATTTGCCTTCAAACAATCACCCGGCAAAGGGCTTAGAGACTTCCTCGCCTTATTCAACAGAGTGAGAATGAGCCTACCGATATATCAGAAGGGATGGCGGTAGCGACCTTTCAAAATAGGCTAAACAGGAATGGGTTTAGGGCGACGAGAAAGTTATTAAGTAGATTTATGAAGTACCCTCTCACCACCTAGGAAGAAATCTACAACGCTTACTGTGCCGAGGTCAGGGCAGATGAAGACGACCTCAATGGTCCTACCCAACGGCTGACAACAGTCTAAATGGAATCAAGGAATTAAAGATTGTCAAAATGATAGACGAAGAGATCACACAGGCCCACGCCTCAATCGTGAAAGGCACTAATCGTACAACAGAGCAACCATCCCACTATCTCCCTGCCAAGTCAAAGGGGATTCCTGGCCACAAACGGGAACCCACCGAAATGAAAGAGGTATGCCTCCACTATTATTTGCTCACAATTTTTGTGTCTCCCCTTCAGAAATAGTTTATGACCTGGAGAAGCTCAACCCAAAGGTGAAATAGCCACGAAAGATGAAGTCAGACCCAAATCTAGAAAGTCCAATGCCCTCTGCGAGTTCACAAGACCGAGGAATGCATAGCTCTATGGCAAGAAGTAGTGAACATGCTCCACCAAGGACACCTAAGAGATTTGATGAGCGATCGAGGGAGAGCCAATTTTGCCCGTGGATGGGAACCACATCAAGGCCCCCATAGCCACCTCCTCACCCGCACCATCCAAATGATCATCGGCGGAGGCGATGAAGCAACAATCAACCAGGTGAAGTTCACCACCACACACAAATTGAAGTGGTCGATCACCAACGAATGGTATGATGATCGCGAAGACAATAGCATATTTGATAAGTCAGACACCCACAAGTTTACCTTTCTGCAATTCGACGCTCTTGTCATTACTTTATGAATTTCAAATACTGATGTAAAAAAAATCATGGTAGACAACGGGAGAAGAGCGTGTATTATCCATCCCAGAGTTCTCACACAAATGAGATTCGAGGACAAGATAGTACCACGCTGCATAACACTAACAGGTTTTAACAATGCCATTGAACAAACCTCTGGAGAGATAACGTTGCCTGTACTGGCCAGAGGTGTCACCCTTGAAACAACATTCCATGTCATGAATTAAGACATCACCTATAGCCCTATTATAGGGCAACCTTGGATACACGCCATAAGGTACATATCGTCCAGTTTATACCAGGTCATTAAGTTCCCTACCCCATGGAGAATCTTTAGCATCCGCGATGAACAACACACAACTCAAGAATTCTACCGCATCGCCCAAGATTGCGCATACACCCAACAGTTAAGAGAGGAAGGCTTAGAAGCATATAAACTATCAAAGTCGGGGCCCGAGTCTGACAGACAAAAAGACGACGTTAGAGACCCTGACATCATGGAAACCTCAAATTTAACAATGGAAGACCTCGATCCCGTCTAGCTGGATGAAAAAAACCACAACAAAAAAGCCTACATCGGCCAAAAACTCATAGAGCCACGTAAATTCTATAAAATTTAACTAATAACACCAATCTATTTGCCTTCTCCCATGTAGACATGCCAGGTATCCCGAAAGACACCGCAACACACAAGTTGAATGTCGATCCACTCTACTTACCAGTACAACAAATCAAAAGAAAGTTTAATGCTGCAATCAACGAGGCCATCCATGAAGAGGTAGAAAAATTGATTACCAATAGTTCCATTCGGGAGTCAAAGTATCCCTAATGGGTCGCCAATGTGTTCATGGTGAAAAAGAAAAATGGGAAATGGCAGATGTGCGTGGACTTCATGGACCTAAACAAAGCCTATCTGAAAGACTCCTTCCTGTTATCTCACATCGATCAGCTCATCGACGCAACAATGGGGCATAAGTTATTAAGCTTCTTGGACGCCTACTCAGGCTACAACCAGATCCTTATGGAGGAAGAGGACCAGGAGAAGACCACCTTCATCACCCACCAATAGACGTACTGCTATAAAGTCATGCTGTTTGGGTTGAAAATACAGGGGCGGCCTATCAGAGACTGTCACAAATATTTTTAAAGAAAATGTCAGCAAAATGATAGAAGTATATATAGACGACATGATCAAATCAAAAAGAAAAGAGGACCATATCGACCATCTAAGAGAAGCCTTCGACATACTTAGACGATATGGCATGAAGTTAAACCCCAAAAAGTGTGCTTTCCGCGTGACCTCAAGAAATTTACTCAATTTTTAGTATCATAGAGAGGCATCGAGGCCATTCAATTCCAAACAAATCAAGCCTATAGAGGGAATACCTAATATTCTGACCAGCAAGAAATAGGTGCAAAAACCGACTGGTCATATAGCTGCCCTGTCAAGGTTCATCTCATGATCCTCAGATAGATGCCATAAATTCTTCAATGTACTCAAAAAGGACAACATACTCCAATGGAATTCCGAATGCATCAGTGACCTAAGATAATTAAAGGCGTACTTGTCCTCGCCCCCATTATTCGCTAAGGCAGAACGCGACGAACGTCTCTTAATCTACTTGACCGTACTTGATGTCGCAGTAAGTGTAGTCTTGGTCCGCATAAACAAAGATATGCAATATTCAATTTATTACATTAGCAAATCCCTAGTCTATGTCGAGACAAGATATCCCCACCTTAAAAAACTGGCTCTGGCATTAATCGTAGCTTCACAAAAGCTGAGACCTTATTTTCATTGCCACTCCATCTCGGTAGTTATGACCTTCCCCCTAAGAAGAAATCTACATAAATTCGAGCTGTCAGGCAGATTAGCCAAGTGGGCCATCGAATTAAGCAAGCACAATATAATATATCAGCCGCAAATGATGATAAAGTCGCAAGTACTCGCCGACTTTATCGCCGACTTCAGCACCAAAATACTGCATGAGGTAGAGTAGGAAGCCACCTGTACTTCCACCAAGTTACCGGACCTATGGGTCCAATACACCGATGATGCCTCTAACGTGTCAGGATCTAGACTGGGACTCATGCTCGAGATCCTTACAAGCAAAGTCATTCGCCAATCCATACAGTGTCGTGACATGACTAACAACGAGGCTGAGTATGAGGCCGTATTTGCTGGACTGAAACTAGATCTCAAGTATGGAGCACAGCGAGTCATCCTCCGATGTGATTCGCTACTCATCGTTAGCTAAGTCACAGGGACTTTCCAAATCAAAGAACAAAGATTATAAAAATATCAAGCGAAAATTCATAAGCTACTTCCCGAGTTCGATGAGTAACAACTCGACCAAATACCTTGAGCACAAAACATTGAAGCATATGGCCTTGCCAAATTAGCAGCGTCCACCAAGAATATAAACGAAAAAGAAAACGTAGTCACATTCCTCCGTTTGTTGATAGACCAAATTGAGGTACGCACTATAAATGTGACCTAGGACTGGCGCAACCACATTATTTCATATCTGCAACACATGTTGCTCCTACCCGACAAAAAAGAAGCCAAGAAGCTTCGAATGCAGGCGATCCGATTCAACATCATCAACCATGAGCTATAAAAACAACGTTTGGTGGTCCTTTGGCAATATGACTAGGGCCAAACCAAACTAGACGCATTCTCAAAGAAGTACACAAAGGCCACTATGTAGAACATACCAATAATCGAGCCCTCATTTGATGCCTCATACGGGCTAGCTACCACCAGCCCGTTGTGAGACCCGTAAAATTTTTGAACTCAAAACCTAGTAATTTATGGTGTCGGCTCCGAACATGTGTTAGGAATGTGTAGATGGTTCGGACCCTTGGTAGTAAACTAAGATTTTAAAAATCAAAAGAATCAAGTTTCCAGAGACTGTCATTTATGCGGTCCAGAATGCGGTCGCAGATCAGCTATGCGGACCGCATTCCTGCCGCATAGTGAAATAGTAGATTGGTCAAAATTAATGTTGAAAATGCGGTCCATTATGTGACCGCATAATCAATATGCGGTCCGCATTCCTGTCGCATAGTGAAACAGTAGATTAGTCAAAATTGATGTTGAAAATACGGTCCATTATGCGACCGCATAATCAATATGCAGACCACATTCCTGCCGCATAGTGAAATAGTAGATTAGTCAAAATTGATGTTGAAAATGCGGTCCATTATGCGACCGCATAATCAATATGCGGACCACATTCCTGCCGCATAGTGAAACAGTAGATTGGTCAAAATTGATGTTGAAAATGCGGTCCATTATGCGACTGCATTCCTGCCGCATAGTGAAACAGACCTTCGGAGTTTTGAGGGCATTTTTGCGATCTGCTATGCGGACCTCATTTCAGTTCTGCGATCGCAGAATGCGACCGCAGATCTTGCCGGGCTTCTATTTTTCCCAATTTTAAACCAGACCCCGTTTTTAATAAAATACCCCGACCCCTCTCATTTTAACGACATTCTGATCAAATTAAGAGAGAGGAAGAGAGGGTCTTGAGAGAGAAACTCATCTTCTCCAAAATCTTGTTCTTCAAAGCTATCCAGGCCAGGGAAATTCAAGCTTATCTTCATACCCCTTTCCCTACAGGTAAAATCCCTAACTTTTCCCATTGAAATTCTATTTTAAATTAAGGGGGGGGTCTCATGCGTAGGTTTTTGAAAATAAGGGTCGAACTCATTCATGCATGTCTTTCTATAACCTAAAACCTAGTGAGAGTAATGGGGTGGGAGCAAAGACTTGTGCAAAGAAAGGGTTAATGGCCTAAATATATTCGGGTAGTGATTGTGAACCTTGAATTCTAAGCTATGTGTATTAATTTGTGCACTATATTGACGTTGCTAGATTTCGGTGAATTTGAAGTAAGAATTAAAAAGGAATTCGGCTCCAGGTATGTATGGCTAACTTTGAACTTGGTAAAATCACCTTGTTTGGGTATTCGAGTGCTTGGTATGTGATTTCTACGTGAATTGGTGTGAAATTCTTGTGGTTGGTATGGTTGAGTGATTGTGGTTTTGCCTTCACTATATTGATGCAAGTAATTGAAAATAAACCAGGTTTGTGATTGTGAATGTGCTATATGGTAAGAATTGTGACACAAATGATGGAAGGAAATGGGAATTGATGTATTTCGGAATAACTGTGGTAGCAATACATGTAGCTTAACGTGGAAGATTATCGTTGTGACCTATCTATGCATATGAGTTGTGAAATACATGGAAATGGTATTGATGGCCTTGGAAGTTCATGTAAATTTTTGTTGTCACTCCTTGAGAATTATTGTTGTTATTTCTTGAGAATTGTTGTTGTTATTCTTGTGACTTGTTGGTTATGGTGTTGCTTGTGAATTGTGATTGCTCGGTGGGATCGGATTGCGCGCCGCAACATGAAGTAATAAGGTGTGGGTTGTGGTGATAAGGGTGACTGAGGTAATAAGGTTGGAAAGCGATCGAAATCGCCATTGAAATGAAATTTTGAACCAATTGTGAAACTACTGATGAGGAAATGTGGAAAGGGAAATAGGAGAGTTTGTAAATTTTTTTGGTTTGATTGTTCTCTCGTTGTGGATTTTATTGTTAATTCTATTACAATTACATACTTGTTTATGGAGGAAAGGTTGTATACCTATTTGGCTGAATTGTTCTCTTCTTGTGGATTTGATTGTCGTTCTATTATTACTGCTTACTTGTTTATGGTTCGGGTTTACTTGGGGCAAAGTCTGTTCATACATACCAGTACAATTCAAATGTACTGACGTCCCTTTTGCCGGGGACGCTACATTCGTGTTATGATTGTAGGTGGATCCGTAGCAGGTACTCCAACCCACCGTTCGTAGCTCTCCCTCTGCCTTCCATCAGCGTTTTGGTGTGCCCCATTCCCCTCGGGGCCCTGCGTGGCTTAGGCCGCTTGTTTCCTAGTTTTATTTTGATGTTGTGTAAGGTATAGCTAGAGCCTTGTTACCGGCAATTACTGTATTATCCTGTTGTACTTTTAGAGGCTCCGTAGATAGTGGATGTGGGTAAAAGCTTATGTATATCCCCGTTTCTTTTGTTGGGCAACGAATTAATAACTTCACTAACTACTATGTATGTATATTTTGCAAAAGGTGTTTTAAGTTAATCATATGGCTAGTTTTTGCAAATAATGAGTAAGGAAAACATGGGGTAACGCGTGGGGTAGGAAAGGCACCCAGGTCTGCTTGGCTGGGGCTTCCCGATTGGGCGCCGGTCATGTCCATCGAATTTGGGGCGTGACACCCGCCATGAAAAAGGAAGCCACCGACTACGTTCGAAAGTGTAAACAATGCCAAAAATACGCTCCAATGATCCACCAGGAGGGCAAGAACCTCCACTCCGTCATATTGCCTTAGCCATTTATCAAGTGGGGGATGGACATTATCAGACCCCTTCTAGTAGGACGAGGTAATATACTATTTCTTTTGGTTTTAACTGACTATTTTTCGAAGTGGGTAGACGCTGGTGCATTCGCCCAGATACACGAACAGGTAGTTATTACATTCATATGGAGAAATATCATATGCCACTTCGGCATCCTCAAAGAAATCAATTGTGACAACGGACCCCAGTTCACCAGAAAAAAGATCACTGAATTCTTTGAGAAATGGCACATCAAGCAAATACTCTCCATGCCATATCACCCCACCGACAATGGTTAGGCAGAATCCTCCGACAAAACAATACTGAACATCATGAAGAAGAAGCTTGATGATGCCAACGGACTGTGGCCGAAATGCTACCAGAAGTGCTATGGGCATACCACACCACGCCAAAAACAAGCACATGAGAAACTCCATGTTCACTAGTTTACGGGACTGACACAGTGATACCAGTCGAAGTCAGGGAGCCATATTTAAGATACTCCAAAAAGAGCGTACCAAGTAACAATGAAAGCAGAAAGAAGACCTCGACGAAACATATGAGCGAAGAGACATGGCCTACATAAGAATGATAGATCAAAACCAACAAGCAGAAATATGCTATAACAAAAATACAAAGTCAAACCGCTCAAGGTAGGGGATTATGTACTCAAAGCCAAAACACAAGCGAGCAAAGACCCACGAGAAGGTAAACTGTGAACCAATTGGGACGGACCATACAAAATTACAGCAACAACAAACAAAGGGTCATTCTAACTAGAAACAATGGAGGGAAAACTACTACCAAACAATTGGAACATCGCCCAACTCAAATACTTCAACTTCTGAAGATGGACATCTGATCGCAGCAAACTCAACCTTACACAATGGTAGGAAGAGCGGGCGCTAAAACGTTTACTCGAATAGTGGTATCGGGGTCGATCTTCCACAGGGAGCTTGGAATGGAGTTGCGTATTTGTATAGACTAAGAATGCGTTTGTGCTTCTAATTGCACTTCTAACATTTTTGGGTTTTATTTTTTATCAACTACTATTATCAACTAAGGGCAAGACTAAATTATGCTAAAGAAATATTTTCTAAGTTGTAATTAAGATAGAGAAAGGCACTAGGGTCATGGCATCACCTAGGTGGTTAACTAACAGGTAGAAACTACTAATAATAGATTGACATATTTGGGATCAATGTTATAACCATTGCACAATTGTACCCACTCTCACACCTCTCGGTAGAGAAAGCGATTTTGCCCAATTAACTCTCTTGAGACCAATTGGGTAGGCCAATTAGACCAGACAACTAGGGTTCAAGTAGGGTGATAATAGGCCACGCCGCTTGTGATTGATAAAAGGAAACTTTCTGAATCTCTTTGGTGCGACCGCATGTCATGATGGTGCGGTCCGCACCAAGTTCTGAATGTCCTTACTTTAATGTTCTTTGACACTTGAGCAGGTTTCACTCCGTTTAGAGCTGATTTTTGACGTTTGTCATCTTATCGCTCAAACCTACAATCAAGTGCAACTTGTAAGCATTCTGGGTCTATTTTATGGCGATTCATACATAAAGCATAGGCAAGTATGGGCATAAAACGTGTTAAAATCACAGTTATCAACTCCCCCAAACTTAAACCTTTGCTTGTCCTCAAGCAAATAAAATAAGACCCACCCCTCAAAGGGAAACATCCAAGCGATTCTAGCTTATCCTAAAGTAACCTCATCACGCATCAATTGGGACTTGCCCTCAATACGAATGCATCATTAACACATTTTAAGCTTTTAAGAGCTATGGATCAAATGTGACACAAGAGCATCAAGGGTTGACTCATTTCATCAAGGAGCTTTTCTCAAATACCTTGGTCATTGTGGAACCCAAACTCACACATCCTCAACTCTCCCTAAGAAAACCTCACCTTTTAGAGTAATGACATACAAACCGAGGTTGATGGAATTTTCGCTTATTTCTCTCACAAAGAAGGTCATAAGTCCGGCTCTAGGTACCATATGCTTGCCCCTTATGTAAGTATCCACTAATGTAGGTTCTGTTCAACTCAGATCATATAGGGCTTTTTTTGGAGTCATTGTAAAGGCTTTTGGGTGAGGGTAGGATATGATTTGTTCAAGTGGGTTCAATCTTCCCTCAAGCACTTCATTTGATTCGTTTTGGCACACTTTCTTGACTCATTTGAGTATTCTCTTCCTTTTCAAGGGGTTAGAGAGGCACACTGCCAATCTTTCTTATGCAATTCAACACATTTCTCCCTTTTCTACTTTTTTTTTTCACAACCTTTTTCGCTTTTGTTTTCTTTGAATCCCCTTTTCGACCTTATTCAAAATTTTGGTCTTTCTTTTTGTCATGTATTTTCTTCCTTTTTCATTACCTTCCTTTTCTTTTGCTTTTGTACCTTTTACCATATTGTTTTCTATCTTGTCTCCCTCCCCCAAACTTAGACATTTGCGATCTACCCATGGGAAGATTTGGGTGCAGATTTGGGTGCCAAGAGAGGCTATCATTAAGAACGGGTATATGCTTGTAGCTTTTATTCTTGAAAGAAGAAGGTTTAAGGCTGAAAGGGGTTAGCTAGGGATAATTTCATTGGTAGGTCATGGAATTGTTTAATCTTAGCATTTCGGATCAAGGAGGGCCTACAATCACTTCTCAAGCCGAATTTTACCTAGGATTTCGCCTCAAAAAACATTCGGAGCAAGTTATAGACCATCGGCTGGGGACTTAGACTCACAATTCGAATTCTCACCACACATACTGAAGGATTGCTAAAGACATCGAGTCGAGGGCCTACACCGACCTTAGTTACGATTCAAGCGCACAATGGCCCCACACGACCATATGATGATTGTTTGGTCAACACAAGAATCTCAAGGCCACCATTTTTCACTATCCTAAACACAACATTATATCTTTGACCATGGGATCAAAGGTAAATGTGTTAGGCCCAAGTGAAGCTTGCCTGAGGTCCCCTTAACTACGAAATATTGAAAATCAAAAGAAGAAAAATAAAAAACGGACTCAAACCCTTAAGAAGGTTGTCACGCCATCTATCATTGGGAAGAGCCACCCGGTTTGCACAACACTCTACCCTTGGAAAGAACCGTGGCATTAAGAAAACCAAGGGCTTATTGAAAAACACCAAAACCAAAACAAAAGGCTACGAGCCTCACTACTAAGCTAAAAACGAAAAATTTGAACGAAAATAGAAAAAATCAAATGAATATGTACAATGGGGAGTAGAATATACAACGGGATGAATATATACATAAGTGTCTAAAAGTAGCCAAAGTCAAAGGTTATATACAAGCCAACTATTTAAGAATCCAAACCAATCCAAAAAATAGACTAGAAATGAAATAAATATATACAGTCATCCAGTGTATCAAAATCAAAATGGTTGGGCTCACCCTCACGAATAAAAGCTAGCATTTTCCCCAATGCCAACTACCAAAATAAGCTAAAAAACAGAGATAAAGGATATAGAGTGGCTCCTCAAGCCTGATATGTTTGCATGGGGTCTCCGGTCGTCCCCTGCTCCTCTGTAGTAGCAGGATCTCAGACTGGTCTCCGGCCTGCTGCTCTGAAGCTGGTATAAGATCCTGCTGCTGGACCGTTCGAACATCTGGCACATCACCAGAGGGAGTGCCCTGAAGCTCAGCCAACTCAATCACGACTCCCTCAGTGTTGGGCAACTTCCCCTTCTTTTTCAGCGGCTTGGGTGCCCGCTCCTGTTGTGGCTCAGGTACTGGAACTGCTACTGGAGGGGCTGGGTCCCCGAATAACAAGTCTAATGGCATATGATCCACCATTAGCTTGTCCACATATGCTCGTAGTACCTTTACCGACTCCTTTGATGCCCTGGACTTCCTTATTTTCTTGTGCTCCTGGGCCAACTTCTCCAAAGCTGTGCTGTGAGCCCCAATTGCCTCAGTCAAGGCAGTCTAAGTCTCAATTATCTTCTTGTGGTTGGCTAGGAGTGTCTACAGTATTTCCTCAATAGACGGAGGAACCTGGACAGTGGCCGGGGTATACTGGGCCTCAACTGAAGTGGCTAATATGGACAACTTGGATGTCGCTACGGACATCGAGTTGTTCAAGCTGGCCAATGTCATAGATAGCTGTTGGGCTGTCAATGGGTTTGTCCGGGAAACAGGGACTGTAGGGGTAGATGAAGAACTAGGGCCTGCAGAAGAGGAGGGTCTATCAACTGGGACAGATATAGCTGGAATAGAAGGAAACACTGTAGAAGGATCAACCTCAACTGGCTCCTCAGACTGGCCGGTCGGGGCAGAGGTAGATGACTTGCTTTTCTTGCCCCCCTTCGGGTTATCTGGACCCTGAATACTGAACCAGGAGAAGGAAGCTATTGGGCGCACTTTCACATCATAATGCATTTTCTTCACCTTCAAGTCCGAAAAATACAAGGTCAGAGTGTTTGTGTAAGGATAGTTCCACGAGCTGTCAATCCCCATAGCAGTGATTGCCCTGTACATAACATTCCCCACATTGATAGGTAATCTCGCCATAATGGAAGCAATGAGCACAGCCCAGGGAAGGGGGACGGACTGGTCATGAGAAGTGGGATCCAACCTATTGCACACAAAGGTGAGCCACCCTCTCGCCTCGAAATTCATATTCTTCCTAAGGATTTTCACTCCTGCCTGTATCCAATCCGGAACAACACCTGGATGCGCTAAGAACCCAGCTAACCATGGGTGAACCTCCTCTTTCAGTGCCAACTTCTCCAAGTATTGGCTCTCGTCTTCGTCCTTGAAACCCAAATAGTCGTTGAATGCTTTTCCCGAAAATACCACATCCTTGTTTCTCACTTTGGTCACAGTGGAGTTCTTTTTGGTGTAGGCAACATTTGTGTAGAACTCTTTGACCATGTGCTCGTTTGCATCTACCAACCCGTCACTGAAATGGTCCCACCTGCTTCTCGTTTGAAATTACTCATGGACTTTGGGTAGGAGTGGCAATAGGTCCTTGGTTATGATACACCTCTCGGGGATGAGATGTCTTTTGGCCCACATTTCCCGGAATTTGTGGAATGCCACTTGACTCACAAAACGGTCTTCCCACACTTCAGCCTTTCTCGTTCGTTCAACACCACCAGCCTCGGGTACCCCACTAATCGGGACCTCTTCATCACTGTCATCACTCTCCCCAGATTCTAAAGCTGTGGGGGAGGTGGAGTATTTGCCGCTGCCCACTGCTGAGCCATCAGACGACTCAGATTGTATAGCTTGTGGATCTTGGGCTGGGATTAAGGGGGCTTGCCCCGACTCAGCTGATAATTCCAGAGAGGGAAGGTACTCACTCCCCGACTGCTCCTCATCAGTCACTACTTGTTTCCTTGTCTTTAACTTGGGTTGGGGAGTGAGTTTCTTTAGCTTAGCTTTCCCTCCCCGGGAGGGTTCACCTCGACCGGGTTGTTTGGCTCCTCGTCCTCTTTGTTTCACCATTATCTGCACACAAACGATTCTAACATTGTTAGTATAGGCCAGTACAGTGTTATCTCATGCAGAATAAAGTAGAGCATCAAGAAGCAGTGTTGCATGTAATGTAGTCATACAAGACCCATGTGGACCGCGCCAACAGGGCATGCGGCCGCACAGGGCAATAATGAAAAGCTCCAACTCTCTGATCATGTCCCATACGGGCCGCGCCAACAGGTCATGCGGCCGCGCGGGAACAGCGCGGACCGCACAAACTTGTAATGCGGCTGCACTGGGCAACTACTCCATTTGGGGGCTTTATGAACTTCACTGGCGCGGACCGCGCAAACATGGCATGCAGCCACGTGGAGCATGGCAAGGACTGCAACTTGGCATGCGGCCGCGCTGGGCTATCATTTCAATGGAGACCATTCTGAATCTCACTGGCGCGGGCCGCACAAACAAGTCATGCGGCCGCACTGGGCTATTAATACTGGGACAACTAGGGTTTACAAAAATAGGCCAAATCTTGTCCCTATTCGTTTATAACATGCCCATCATATCAAAGAACAACAAGAACAACCTAAACTATCCTAAACATGAATAATGAAGAACAAAAATAAACAAATGAAGAAGTTATCACTAAGGTGAGAAATATGAGAAATATCAAAAAGTTAACACTAATTAAAAACTAATGTGAGAAATATGTTACCAGGGAAGTGAAGAAATGCTCTTGATGATGAAAATGAGAGTCTCAAGATGAACAATGCAAAATTAGGGTTCAGAGGTCGGGTTGGCAAAAAGTTTACAATGAAGCCCTGGGGGTCTATTTATAGAAAAACGACGTGGGCCCCCAACTTACCTTCCAGCGCGGCCGCGTAAACACGACCGCGGACCGTGCTGGACTTACCTCATAGTACTTAGATTAACAATTCTGATGCGGGCGCACCAATGTGAACGCGGCCGCACGGTACAGCGCGGACCATAAAATCTTGGGATGCGGCCGTACTAAACAACTTCAGAGACTTGGCAAGGTTTGCCTTGGCTGGTGCGGACCGCATGAGTAAGGGTGCGGCCGCACTAGCTAACTTCAGAAATTGGGTAACTTTGTGCATAGTTGCTTTTCATTGATTCAACACAATCCTTGCAACATCTCACAAACCATTAGCTCAAAACTATTCTACAACAGAAATCAAGAAGAAAGAAAAAGACATGGGTTGCCTCCCAAGAAGCGCCTGATTTAACGTCGCGGCACGACGCATTTTACCATCATATCACTTCAGATGAATAAGTGCCACAACGTGGCTGTCATCAATCTTTCCCAAGTAGTGCTTGACACGGTGCCCATTGACTCAAAAAACTTCACCATTTTTGTTCTTGAGATCAATAGAACCAAATGGGGTCACCCCAACAACTTCAAATGGACCACTCCATTTAGATTTGAGCTTCCTAGGAAATAACCTTAACCGGGAATTGAAAAGAAGAACCATTTCGCCCACCTAGAATTCTTTACCCCGAGCATACTTGTCGTGAAGGTAATTCATCTTGTCCTTATACAAGGACGAGCTGGAGTAAGCATGAAATCTAAACTCATCAAGTTCATTCAATTGCTCCACTCGAAGGTTGACGACAACATCCCACTCTAAATTCAACTTCTTCAATGCCCACATAGCCTTGTGTTCTAACTCCACCGGGAGATGACAAGCCTTACCAAATACCAACTGATATGGAGACATACCAATCAGAGTCTTGTACGCAGTCCTATAAGCCCAAAGAGCATCGTCTAATTTTTTTGACCAATCGGTCCTATTGGCATTGAAAGTTTTAGACAAGATACTCTTAATCTTTCGGTTGGAAACTTCCACCTGACCACTGGCTTGAGGATGATAAGGGGTGGTCACTTTGTGATTTACTCCATATTTGGAAAGCAATGAATCAAAAAACTTGTTGTAAAAATGAGATCCCCCGTCACGAATGATAGCACAGGGGGTGCCAAATCTTGTGAATATACACTTTTTAGGAATGCCACCACACTGCGGGCCTCGTTGTTGGGTAAATCCACGGCTTCGACCCACTTTGACACATAATCCGCCGCTACCAAAATATACGTGTTCCCATAAGAGCTCACGAAAGGCCCCATAAAATCAATACCCCACACATCGAAGATGTCCACCTCTAGAATTGTGTTGAGAGGCATCTCATCCCTCTAAGAGATCCCACCGGCTCATTGACATTCATCGCATCTCTTAACAAAATCACCGGCATCTTTAAACAAGGAGGGCCAATAGAAACTGCAACTAAGCACCTTAGAAGCCGTTCTCACCCCGCCATGATGACCACTATAAGGAGAGGAATGAAAAGCCTCCAAAATACTCAATTGTTCTTCTTCCGGGACACATCGGCGAATCACACCATCGGTGAAAATTTTAAACTTGTAGGGCTCATCCCAATAGTAATCCAAGCTATCCCGCTTGAGCTTCTTCCTTTGGTTAGAAGAGAGCTCATACAGGACTATACCGGTCACAATATAATTGGCCACATCGGCAAACCACGACATATTATGCATAGACACCGCAAGGACTTGTTCATCCGGGAAAGCATCATTTATCTCAAGGCCGTCGGAAGGCCTCCCCTCTTCCTCCAAGCGGGACAAGTGGTCAGCCACTTGATTTTCACTTCCTTTTCCATCCACAATTTCTAGATCAAATTCCTGAAGAAGTAGCACCCATCTCATCAACCTCGCCTTTGAATCTTTCTTGGTCATCAAGTACCTAAGGGCGGCATGATCGGTATGGATAATCACCTTGGCCCCCATAAGGTATGGTCGGAACTTTTCCATGGCGAACACAATAGCTAGCAACTCCTTCTCGGTGACTGTATAGTTTCTTTGAGCTTCATTCATCGTCTTGCTTGAGTAGTACACCGGGTGGAACATCTTGTTGATTCTTTGGCCAAGCACCGCACCTACCGCGAGATCACTCGCGTCACACATAAGTTCAAAAGGCAATTCCCAATTAGGTGCGGTTATTATAGGAGTAGTGGTCAACTTTTGTTTCAATAACTCAAAATATTCCATACACCTCTCATCAAAGACAAACTTTGCATCCTTTTCCAATAATTTACAAAGCGGGTTCACAATTTTTGAGAAGTTTTTAATAAATCATCGGTAAAACCCGGTGTGGCCCAAAAAACTCCTCACCCCTTTGACATAAGTAGGGGGAGGGAGCCTTGAAATGACCTCTATTTTTGCCTTATCGACTTCAATTCCATGCCTTGAGATTTTGTGCCCCAATACAATACCCTCTTGCACCATGAAGTGGCATTTCTCCCAGTTTAGTACAAGATTGGTTTCTTCACATCTTTTCAATACTTTGTCCAAGTTCACTAGGCATTCCTCAAATGAGTCCCCCACCACGCTAAAATCGTCCATGAAGACCTCCAGAATATCCTCCACCATGTCGGTGAAGATTGCCATCATACATCTTTGGAAGGTCGCCGGGTACAAAGTCCAAATGGCATTCTTGAGAAAGCGAATGTGCCATACGGACATGTAAAGGTTGTCTTTTCGTGATCCTCCGGGGCAATGAGAATTTGGTTGTACCTCGAGTAGCCATCAAGGAAGCAATAATAAGCCCGGCTCGCTAAACGATCAAACATTTGGTCCAAAAATGGTAGAGGGAAATGATCTTTTCTCGTGACCTTGTTGAGCTTTCTATAATCCATGCACACTCTCCAACCCGTGACTGTCTGGGTAGGAATCAATTCATTGTTGGCATTAGTGACTACCGTCATACCACCTTTCTTTGGCACACATTGGACCGGAGAGGTCCATGAACTATCCGAGATTGGGTAGACCATACCGGCGTCCAACCACTTGATAACCTCCTTATTCACTAATTCTTGCATAGCTTCATTCAATATTCTTTGGTGTTCGAGAGACGACCTTGCATCCTCCTCCAATATTATCATGTGCATTCAAAAAGCGGGGCTTATACCCCGAATATCCGCCAAGGTCCATCCAATCGCCCGCTTGCGCTTTTGTAGAACCGCCAAAGTGGCATCAACCTGCAAGTTAGTTAAGCAAGACAAAAGAATAACACGTAAAGTGAAATTAGGACCCAAGTATTCAGACCTGAGGTGAGGGGGAAGTGGTTTCAACTCTAACACCGGCAGCTCCTCAATAGATGGCTTGGTTGGGGGAGTTTTTCGATTCTCAAGGTCCAATGATAACTTCCTAGGCTCATAAGAGTACAAGCCCATACCATGCAAAACATTTACACATTCAATTCTCCCGGCATCATCATTAGCCTCCATGTTCAAGAGTACCGCTTCAAGTGGATCTTCAGCATTAATCATTGCGCTTGTGTCATCCACTATCACCGCCGTTACAATGTCAACAAACGAGCACACCTCGGTGCTATTTGGTTTCCTCATAGACTTGCACACTTGGAACACCACCTTTTCATCACCAACTCGGAAAGTCAATTCTCCCGCCTCAACATCGACCAAAGCCTTCCCCGTGTCTAAGAAAGGCCTTCCAATGGTTATTGGGACTTCAAAGTCCACCTCACAATCTAGTATCACGAAGTCGGCCGACAAGATGAATTTATCAACCCGAACAAGGACATCATCGATTATTCCCAAAGGCCGCTTCATTGACATATCCACCATTTGGAGCCTCAATGAAATCGGGCGGGGTTTTCCAATCCCCAAAGTTTTGAAAACCGAATATGGCATTAAGTTGATACTCGCCCCCAAATCACAAAGGGATTTTGCAAAGTCGGCTCTTCCAATGGTGCATGGGATAGTGAATGCGCTGGGGTCCTCAAGTTTTGGAGCCATGGAATGTATAATTGCTTACTTGATGGTTCATCTTGATTGTCTCACACTCCATTGATCTCTTCTTTGTAACCAAATCCTTCATGAATTTTGCCCCGGCATTTGCTCGAGTGCCTCCACCAAAGGCATGTTGATAGTAAAACTCTTCATCATCTCAATGAATTTCTTAAATTGGTTGTCACCCTTTTGCTTGGCCAATCGTTGAGGATAGGTAGGAGGAGGCCTAGGCAAGGGTGCCTTGGCTTTGGGAACCGCCGGCTCGGGCATATCTATCACGTGTTCCCTAGACGGGTTTACGGTCTCTTGTGTCTCCTCCTCAACCTCATGCATGTCAATTCGCACTTCATTTCTAGTACTTGGTTCCACTACATCATCAACCCCCATAGGAAAATCATCATCACACAAATCATCTTTATCAACCATGACTTGATTCTCTCTTGAGGCATGCACATCACCGCCTCGTCCACTTCGCGTGGTCACCGCCATCACATGGTTGTTGTGTCCATCCTTAGGGTTTACTACCGTGTCACTTGGTAGGGCACCCTTTGGACGAGTGTTTAAGGATTGGGAAATTTGTCCTATTTGCACCTCTAAGTTCCGGATAGATGTGTTGTGAGAAGCCAATTGAGCATCGGAATCTTGGTTCTTTTTCATCATTTTCTCAAACATCATCTCTATTCGCCCCATACCACTTCTAGAAGAACTAGACCCTTGAGATTGAAACGGTGGCGGGTTGTTCGGTTGTTGAAACATTGGGGGCCTTTGAAAGCCTTGCCCCCGATTACCAATTGTTGTTTTGATTATTCCCGTTCTAATTTCCACCACTTTGTTGTTGATTGTTGTTATTCCAATTTCCGCCTCCTTGTTGATTGCCCCAATTTCCTTGGGTACGCCATTGTTGATTGCCTTGGTTTCCTCTGTTTCCTTGGTAGTTGTTAACATATTGACATTCTTCACTTTGCTCATCATAGCACTCGTTTGAATAACAACTACCATCATTATAGTTGTCATAATTTCCTTGAGGTTGTTGCCCTCTTTGCCTTCTTTTCATCATATTCACTCCTTCCATGGCATTGACTTGGTGTGGGTTTTGAACTTGTTGCAATTGCGCCTTTGCCAATTGATTCATTGTTGTTGTAAGTTCAGCAATGGCTTGGCCATGATCATGCAACTCCTTATGCAAATGTATGACATTAGGATCACCTTGAGGAACGTTTGCCCGACTTTGCCACGCCGAAGAAGTGTCGGCCATTTCATCTAATACATCACAAGCTTCATTGTAGGGAAGCTTCATAAAATTGCCTCCCGCCAATTGATTCACAATACATTGGTTGGTTGTGTTAATGCCCCTATAGAATGTTTGTTGGATCATCACATCAGTCATATCATTATTTGGACATTCTTTAACCATAGTTCTAAATCTCTCCCATATTTCGTGCAAGG
>MU737341.1:291002-317596 GCA_026770625.1 Nicotiana glauca | reverse complement strand
GGCATCACCTAGGTGGTTAACTAACGGGTAGAAACTGCTAATAATAGATTGACATATTTGGGATCAATGTTATAACCATTGCACAATTGTACCCACTCTCACACCTCTCGGTAAAGAAAGCGATTTTGCCCAATTGACTCTCTTGAGACCAATTGGGTAGGCCAATTAGACCAGGCAACTAGGGTTCAAGTAGGGTGATTACTCTCTCGAGGTTTAACCCGTTAATTGGGACTACCATTTCTCATGGGTCCATCCCAATTCCTCGTTGGGTCAATTTTGGGGTCATAAACTCTCTTTCTCAAGAAGAGTCAAAGCCCACTAAGCTAGAATCAATGTTTGCAACCATCAATCCTTAATTAAAGCATAAAATTAACCCAAATAACGAACTCCCAATATTAATCTATCATTAAGAAGCAACCCCCATCAATTACCCACACTATGGTTGAGCCACAACCCTAGCTAATGGGATTAGCTAGACATAATTAAAGAAGAATTAGAAGAAATAGAAGAAGAAACAACCATATTAATTAATTGCTAATGTAAAACTACAATAATCTATGATGAAATAAAGCTAAAATGCCCAAAATAGGCTAAAACATATGTCTCACGAGTGCAACCACTGTTCCGTATCGTAAAAACTTGACCTAAAAATGGCAAATGTTCTATTTATAGTGGGCTGGAAAAATTGGACAAAAATGCCCCTGCGGGGCCAGTGCGGACCGCACAAAGTTGGCACGCGGCCGCACTGGGTTGCTTGACTTCTGAAACTTGCTCACTGGAGATGTTGATGCGGACCGCACAATGATGGAATGCGGCCGCGTGATGACTTGCACGGACCGCATGAACTTGTAGTGCGGCCGCATGAATGACTTGTGATGATCTCAGAACTCTTGTGGTGCAGTCCGCGTGAACCGGTAGTGCAGCCGCATTGATTGGGCGCGGACCGTGTGAGCTTGACTGCGGCCGCGCTGCTTGTGATTGATAAAAGGAAACTTTCTGAATCTCTTTGGTGCGACCGCATGTCATGATGGTGCGGTCCGCACCAAGTTTTGAATGTCCTTACTTTAAAGTTCTTTGACACTTGAGCAGGTTTCACTCCGTTTAGAGCCGATTTTTGACGTTTGTCATCTTGTCGCTCAAAACTGCAATCAAGCGCAACTTGTAAACATTCTGGGTCTATTTTATGGCAATTCATACATAAAGCATAGGCAAGTATGGGCATAAAACGTGTTAAAATCACAGTTATCAACATCCTCCAAGTCGTACTATTTTTTCCTCACCTGAGTTTTGTCCCAATTGGGATTTCTCGGGGAGGTTTTTAATGAGGCGAGAAAGGGGGCGTCTCGGAGCTTAGTTATTTTGTTCATCGCCCCGCCTATCGACTACTTATCTAGGGTGTGTGATGAAAGGACTAGATAGACTGAGACTCGTCAAATGTATGTATGGACCAAAAAAGAATGTAATACTCTCTAATGACTAAACAAAGCAGTATTTCTTGCTCCCCACCAAATTTTCACGTCACACAAATGCAAAGGCTATATACATTCGACCTTGTTTGAATTAATTTACATTAGACCTCGTTTGAGTTAACTTATATTCGAGCTCATTCAAATCAATAGACATTCAACCTCGTTTGAATTAACTTACATTCAACCTCGTTCGAATCAACTTACATTCGACCTTGTTCGAATCAATATACATTCGACCTCATTCGAATTAACTCACATTTTGACCTTGGTCGAATTAGCTTACATTATACCTCGTTCGAATTAACTTACATTTGAACTAGTTCGAATCAAACTACATTCGACCTCGCTCGAATTAACTTACATTCGACCTCGTTCGAATTGACTTACATCCGACCTCACTCGAATTTACTTCAATTCGACCTCAATCTAATTAAGTTACCTTCAACCTCGTTCGAGTCAATGACCTCATCCGAAGTAAGCCAAAAGTTAGGGAATTTCTCGCAAAATAACACCATCAAATAAAAGAGAAGAAGAAAAAGAAGAGCCAGAAATACACAACAAAAGAAAACTATTCCTTTTCAATCATCCCATTTCAATACATTTTTTTACAAAGGGCTAGAAATAGCCCCCCCCCCCACAAAAACAACAAAACAACAAAAAGCAAAAACCAAGTGCAAAGACTTCATGCTGCATCATCCCCCTTCACCAACAAACTCATCATCTTACCAAGGGTCGGAAGCAAGCCTATCCAAGGCGTCTTCATCATCCGTCTCCTTCGGGTGTACGAGGGTCATAACCACAAGCATCACGAGTTGCACGTGCCTCAACACGAACTTCCTCAAATTTGGCCCTAAAAACCTTCTCAGCTGTCTTCAAAGTCCTATATATGACAAGTCAAGCCTCAGCATGACCACATATTTCATATAACTCCTGTGACACACCGGGAGCAATAGAAATATAAGAAGTGGACGGTTGATCCTATACCTGTACCTTTTTGTCCCTTGGGGAGACAACCTATTTATTTTGCGAGACAACTCCTTCTCTAAATCCCCAATCCTCTCCTCAAATCTCGCTTCCTTAAGCACCGAAGTTTCTGCCTCAGTGGCTCACTCAAACCTGCAAACATGAAGAGTGTCCCCTAGGGCTGCCGCCTCTGCCACAACGATCGTTTTTTCTTTTTGGCTTGACCCAACTCTTTAAACCTGGCACTCAACTTATCCTACAAATGGAAAACCCTTGTTTCACTCTGCTCGAGCTCGGCCTTTAAAAACACCACCTGCACCTGAAGGTCAACATTTTTGGCTGTCATTCCCTTGCTCACCTCGAGCTCATCCTCCTTAGACTTCAACAACTCTCAAGCTCTTCATCTTTCTTCATCAACTCCTCATCTTTCTGTGTGAGCCCATTAGAGAGCGCCTGGGATTGGCTGTCCTGGTTAAGAAAGTCAACTAGCATTCAATGCTTAGAATGATACCTTTTGTACCTGGACATCATCTTCTTGAAGAGAGACATCCTTCGCTCTTCTCGCCGTTCACGCTCAATCTCCATAATCAAGGTCTGACATGTAAAAGAACATAGGTTAGCGGAAGCAAAATACACATATAAGATGAATTAACCCAAAACGGGAAAAGCAAACTCACTCGCAAGGCCATGATAGATATACCCAAAGACAGATCCACATCCATCAATGACCGTAGCATCCTATTCTCAGAATTTGCATATAGAGGAGCGAAGGCCGGTACCACCCATTCCATGTTGGCCAAGAGATCGTAATCCACGAGAATGACTATGTGCCAATCATGACCCCCCGTCTTTATCTCCACTCGAGTGCACCTCTCTTCAAAAGCCCGCACCTCTTCAGGGTCGATATTAGAGCCTGACCCATCATCTTCCACGAGGACAACTTTATCCATCCCATTTGTAGATGATGAGTCGACCCCGGCTATTTATGTAGGTTACCCTCTAACATAGGTCCCTTCAACCTTTGACGACCCTCCTTCTATGACGATAGCCGGTGTGGGAGCAGCCTTGATGTGCAGTAATGGTGCCGTCTCTATGCTCAAATCAATAGGCCTCTTAGAATCAGTACCAGTAACATCATCCCTTCCAGTCTCCACCTTTTGCCTTTTCCTCGATATCGTCTCCCCCTCTTTATAAGACGACTCATCAATTAAGTGTAGGGCGCAATGATCAAAGGTCTCAATTGATGGGGTGGCTACATGAGATGGGGAATTTCCCAACAATAGAGCTATGTTTTGATTCTCCCATAAAGACTCATCTATTACAAATTGCATTCCAGCCGATGCGACTGCCTGGTGAAATGCGAGCACCGGAGCCTTCGTCGTCCCGCCAACCCAACACAAAAAGAAAGTTATGTTTAACAAAAATGCTAACAAGACATTAATTAGATACCGTGAGAACCAAAGGGTCAAGGAAAATAAGATCAGACGCACTACTCGAGGACTTGGGGCTGAATCACTTGTTAAATGACAATCAATCGCGAATCCCCATAGTATGAGGTAAAATAGGGGCCACCCAATCTTTGATGTTAGGAACCAGGGGAGGTGGATACTTACCAGCTGAAAGTAAAAAAATATGAGAAAGTCAAAAACAAAAAAGAGCAGAGAATGAATGAAACATGTGACAAACGGTAAAAGGCCCTTACGATTGAAGTTCCACTGCTCAGGGAACCCGGCCGGTTCTCCACAATATGCTTTGTCCTAAGAAGAAGTAATATCTCTAGAACTGGTGGTTCTCCTTGTCATCCATCCCCGTCACCAAGCCTTTAGTTCCACGGTGGCGGAGATAAATCAGCACTCCCTGTAGAAACTGGGTGAGAAGAGATGCATAAGACGAAGAATAGAAACCTCACAACCGGCCAAATCTGCAAACTTCACCAGCATAAAAAAGGCCTTATATAGGCATGGGGAAAGCTGTGCCGGGTAGATGCCGTAAAAATGGTAGATCTCCTCAGCAAGCGAAGGAAGAGGAAGAGAGTAACCCACTAAGAACGGGTATTGGTAGCAAGCAGAATACCCAGGTCGGTGAATTTGTATTAAGTTGCTCCCACAACGATATCGACGTTATCAGGAATATGGAATTTAGACTGCATATCGGATATTTACTTTGATCACATGACTAATAGAACCTGCTCTGGAGCAAGAGCAGGTTCCTTCTGAAAGTCATTTCTGACCGATGGGTTCCGAGTAACTATCTCCTCGACAGTGGGAATATTTTCATCTTCTGAAACCGTGGGTTTGCCACTACCAGAAGACACAACCACCAATAAAACGGTGGCATAAGATACTATGTCAGAAACATGACAAGTGCTTTTCATATCTGTACACAAAAGTATGTACAGTAGAACCAAAAGAGGGTTATCAACGGGAAATGTATGGCCAACGGGAAACAAAGAGCTAGAAGTAGAAGGGAGTTGGAAGCAAGGGTCAGAGAACAAGCGTAAGAACAAGCAAAGTACAAAACAAGTATGGAATTCAAAAGTTTCATTTTTGAATCTCCCTTTTTATAACGACCCGGCCGGTCATTTTAAGAATTTACACCCCAATCCCAACTGCATTCCCCGTGTTTGTTTCTGCTATTGTGAGTTGCTGGGAGGATTTATTTTGAGTTTCGGAGTGTTTTGAGAAACTTAGTTCCTAAATGAGAGTTTAAGCTTAGAATTTGGACCGTAGTCAGAGCATTGTGAAGATGGCCTCGGAACGGAACTCCGTTGGTTTCATTAGCTCCGTTGGGTGATTTCGGGCTTAGGGGCATATTCGGATTGTGTTTTGGAGGTACGTAGCTTAATTAGATTTCAAATGCCGAAAGTTAAATTTTTGAAGTTTTCTATTCGATAGTGAGTGTCATACCTCCTTTTTCGCTACTACACCCCGTAAAGGGTATAATAAAGGGAGTTTTTCTAAATAAAGGACAATCGAAACGAGATTCGTTTTATTAAGAGATTCAGAGTCACCACTGGAGAGATTTATGGTGTCCCAAGTCACCGGTTTGAATCCCGAATCGAGGAAAAGGTTTGACTCTGTTTAACAGTCGCGAACCAGAAATTTGAGTAAGGAATTCTGTTAACCCGGGAGAAGGGGTTAGACATTCTCGAGTTCCGTGGTTCTATAACGGTCGCTCAACTGCTACATTTGGCTTAATTATCTGATTTTAATACACTTTGAACCTATGTGCAAAATTTGGAATTATTTACCGCTTTTAATTAAATTTTTAAGAAATTGAACGTCGTTTAAAACATGTTTTTGGATCACATCACATGAAATGCACTCGGATCCTCGTCACATTTTATTCAACGTTTTGGGATTTGGATTTGGATTGCATAAAATGCACACCCGAATTTAGGAAGGTAAAATTATTAAAGAATGCACCTAAAGCGACTAACGTGTTGTTAACTTTGCAAGAGGCCATGAAAATTCGCTAAATTACACGTCCCGAATTCTAAATATTTTAATAAAGCAAGTAAAGAGGGCCACACAATTTGTGATTTTATTTGGCGTGGCGCACCTCATTTTATTTTAAGGCTAACCTAAAGGAGCTATTATTTTCTATTAGATTTGTCTCTAAAAGGCCTAATTAATTAGTTAACATCGCTAGTAAACTATCAATTAAGGAGTTCGGGCCTCCCTAAGCTCAGGTCCACACTTCAACAAGAGGAAACCCTCTTAATTCAAGTGTACCACCTAGCTTGAGAAACCCAAAATCAAAATTATTTAAAATTATGAATTGCACTCTTAACACTCTCAAAGCCTCGACACCAGTTCCAAAAGGGTAAAATTCAGAAGGTTTGGTGGTGGTCTACCCGGTCGTGGGACTACTCATGAGGCCCAATTTAAAATGAAGCGGACTCAATAAGTGTATATCCAAAACTGATTACACAATTGGGCTTGTTGTTGAAAGGACCAGGCCCAAGGTGTGTTTTGTACACATTTCAGCTATAAAGCTGGTTATGAATATCTGGGCCTTTGTTCAAGCCCAATGTGACAAAAGGCAGAATCCAATCACAATTTATTCAATTCCTATAGCTCAAACTAACCAGGGAAACAAATTTTGTATAATAAGCGGTTTAAAATTCGAATTCGTTCTAGCTGAGCACTTATATTAACATACAACCGAAGATGAAAACATTAAGTATAGATGAATGATATCCTGACGTCGAATTCAATATGTAAACCTATGTTAGACTTTAACTACAGTTTCAAATGGACCCCTACCTCAACATTTGGAAGGAAGAGTTGATGAAACTTGTTTAAGATAAAAAATCACATGAACAAGGAATCAACAATAAAACTTGATAGTCTAATGGACTACTTAGCTAGAATTCCCATGCTGTGCTTTTTTTAACTCCTGACCTCTAATTAACACACGAATACCACATATCAGATCTAGACAAACTCGAATCTATCATTCCTCAGTGCAATCTTACATGAACATGAAAAGTAAGTGGAATCCGTTTTGGGATTTCAACAAACAAACTCAACTATATTAAGCCTGCTACCTACTTATACTTGATGCTCATATTTCAACTGCTATCCGGTTAAACACATGGAGATTTAAAAAGATTAACCTTGACTAAATTAGATCTATTGTCACTACACACTATATTTCATCACACTAAAATTCAGAACTGTCCAAAGTGATTTAAAAATAGTTCAAACAGTCCAGTCCTTAGTCATATACATTGATCTACTGAAGTTCATAAAATTACATGAAGCCTAATATGAAAATTAACAGGAAGAAATTATGTTGCACTTCAATTCATGTCCTCAAGCCTGAAAGTTACATGATGTGTACCTGGCAAACAAAATGAGAGAGAAGGAAGAAGATCAGTAGCAAGCAGCCTAGATTTATGACCAATCAAACAGTGATCAGCTCCACTAAGACCAACGGAATAGTATATAGATCCCATAAATTTGACTTGAAACCAAACTTAAGCGATTTCCCTCACCCAATGAACCCAAAAATTGCTTCAGCGAATTGAAAATTGGGTAAATCAAGGAGGCAAGCAGATGGAACAGTTAATTTTAGCTCAAAATCAGCAAATTAAGTAATGAAACCCCAACTTCAAACCCTTAATCGATTCATCAAGGATTAAACCCCTTGTTACTAAGTCATTCTTACACTTTTCAAAGCTTAAACAGGGAGAAAACTTAATTTAATTAGAAGAGAGGATTCTCAAAATTGAAGCTGAAGAAAGGAGCAGTTCTCTATGTATTTTTCTGATTTTTAGAGTATGTAAAGCTGCTCCTCAAATGAAGAGAAGGGGTACTTAAATAGGCATATCTAGGTCAATCTTATCCTAACTAACCATTTACCCTTTTACCCCCTCAAACCCCTTTGTTTTTTTTTACCCTTTTAACCCCAAAAAGAGTCTGAAAACTAGTTTACGTTCCCCCCTATTCTAGAGTCTTCTTCTATAACAAAAATGATTCCCCCAATATTTAGAATCCTTGAATTACCCTTATCCCCATCAGTTATTACAACTGCTAATTGGCCCTTAAGACCCCCTAAATTTTCCTTTGTGCACTCGAGACCCTAAATGTTCCCAATAATTACTATCGAGGGCAAACAACAAAATTCAGACCCAAGGGAACAATGAAGATCAAATAAGAAACTCAACAAACATGAATTGAATTAACTGGACACAATTAGATAACAGTTCTAAGTACTAACATGCCCCCATTTCAATTCTCCAAACAATTAACAAAAACAAACTAAACCCTATCAGAAATGAAACTAAGATTTAAAAGAAAACAAAGAAAACCTATGATTAAGCATGTAACCCAAATTACTCAAAGAAAGAGAAAAGAGAAATACCCGGAATGACCTTTTTCAATACTGAAATTGCCCATTTAAGCCGCCTAGCCAAGGAGTGGACTCGAACTTCCATTAATCACCCGTTCTTTAACAAGAACAGTCGATCAACGGGTGTTTGAACTCACTCAAATATCACACGATCTCAGCATGCACGAGGAAAGCAGAGGATAGGGTTCAATATTCTGGATCTAGGATTTAAACCGCTTGAAGGCGTCTTTGATGGAATTGGTGATGGGAGTGGGAAGAGGGAGCAAAGGAAGCCCTAGGGTGTGAATTTGGGGCCATATGGGGTAACGCCGCCACCGGAGGTGGAGAGGGCAATTAGGGTTTCCAAGATTTGAACAGTTTGGATGATATTTGAATGAAATTAAAGGTGAATATGGAAAGGGGAGTAGGAGGAGCATATGCAGTGTGATTTTGGGAGCCTTTGGTTGCCGGCCGCCGCCATGAGGCAATTTCCGGCGGCGACGTGCGGTGGAGGCGGTGGAGGATTTTTTGAGATGTGAGAGATGAGATGGAAGGGGGGGGGGGGTAAGGCGTTACGACAGTTAAATATTGAAAAGGCCCCACTTCCCAGCCATTGGATTAAAGATCCTCGACGGCTGGGATTTGTCCATGGATAAACGACGTCGTTTAGAGGGAGGAGGGGCAGGCCGGGTTGGGGAGTGGGTTTGGGATGGGTTTAGACGAATATTGTGCTGGGCTTGTTCGAAAATGAATGTAAAATGGCCCAATTTTTATTTCTCTTCCAAAATCTTTTCAATTTCTCTTTTCAAATTCTTTTTTTCTATTTTATTTAGTTTTAAAATTAAACATAAATCTAAATTAATTCCTACAAGTAAAAAAACTAATTAAACCCAAAATGTCAATTAACACACTTTACTAAAACAAATTAACACCAAAAACTGCTCAAAAAATCAAAACTAAAATTAAAAGTGCAAATTATATTATATTTTGTGATTTTTTTTATTTTATAACATAATTGACTTCTAATTAATCCTAAAAATGCAAAGCTAAATCCTGAATGCACATGCTAAGTATTTTTGTATTTTTTTTAAAATTAAAATACTCAAACAAAAATGCATAAAATGCCATAAAATCCACAAAATTATAAATACCAAAGAAATTATTTTATTTTTAAACTATGGGAGCAATTCATATAGGGCAAAAATTACGTGCTCACAGGTGCCCCTCTTTGCTCGGAAACAGAAAGAGTTTTCGTGCAAATATAAGTATGCAAATACGAGCGATTTTTGCCTGTCTAAAACTCCGTGTGAAGCATTTTTGAAAGAGTTGACCGCACCCTGCTTCTGAGGTTGCCTACTTATCCTTGGCTAAAAAGGAATCAGGTCAGTGTAGTTCGGGAAGGTCTGGTAGCTGGGACTACCATGAAGCTGTGGTTTCACTGTTGTTGGTGCTGCTGTTACTGCTTACTAAACCCCCTTATTACACCGCGTCGAAATAAAAAGAAGCTAGACTAAGCAATGATCTATGAATTACAAAAGTCCGATCTATGTCTTTAAACTTGCTCTTGTAGTTCTTGTTGCCTTGCAAGCTTGTATTCTCCTGGTGTAATTCTCTTGTTGCTGCCTTGAATTGTGTTTTGAGATGTTTTGCCATTTCTCTGAATGATGCTCGGCTGTCGAGATTTGGAATATATGCCTCAGTTCTCCAGGCGGGCTCCTGACTGCTAAAACTTGACATGAATGCCTCTGTTCTCTAGGCGGGCTCCTGATTGCTAAAAACTTGAAATAAATGCCTCTGTTCTCCAGGCGGGCTCTTGATTGCTAAAAACTTGAAAATAAATGCCTCTGTTCTTCAGGCGGCTCCTGATTGCTAAAAACTTGAAAATAAATGCCTCTGTTCTCCAGGCGGGCTCCTGATTGCTAAAAACTTTAAAATAAATGCCTCTGTTCTCCAAGAGGGCTCCTAATTAAACTTGAAAATAAATGCCTCTTTTCTCCAGGCGGGCTCCGGATTGCTAAAAACTTGGAAATAAATGCCTCTGTTCTCCAGGCGGGCTCCTGATTTCTAAAAGCTTGAAAATAAATGCCTCTGTTCTCTAGGCGGGCTCCTGATTGCTTAAAACTTGGAAATAAATGCCTCTGTTCTCCAGGCGGGCTCCTGATTGTTAAAAACTTTAAAATAAATGGAAAATTTCCTGCCCCAGTTTGGTGGCTGTTTGATGTTTGTCCTTTCCCTATGGCAAATTCTTATGAAACCAACAAAATTTCTGCCCCTGTTTCAATCAAAGAAAAAACTTTTTAATATAAAATGGTGGTTAGTTGTTGGCACTCTTGCCAGGTACATCCCTGCTGCTGAGCTCTACTCCGACTTGCTTTCCTGGACTTGCCTTGAACCGCTTCGACTTCCTGACCGACTTTCAACCCCATGACTTTGATGACCCAAGTGTTCTATCCCATGCTGTTGTTTTTTATATTTCTGACCCCTTTATCTGATTTGCTTCTCCACAAAATCATCTGGCCAACCCACCGATAAAACTTCTGGTTATCCTTTGTGTCTTACTTTGCATTTTGACATCTTTGGTATATTCTGGCCCTACTGTGCTTTGCATCTGGGAAACTGGTAATTATCTTTGACATCCCTTCCTTTTGTTTTGAACAAGACCGACATTGAAACATCTTAAAGTCAAACCTCAAAAAGAATGAAATGCAATGACCTCGAGGGTTAAGGATAAAGAGAGTCCAAACCGGACGATTTGTAACGATGAAGGAAAAGGAAAAAGACTTATCTGAGTTAAACAACTGGTATCATTGATCATGCCATGCATTTTGGACTAATCGGCCCAATCTGTCCCACCAATCAACTTTCAATTGCCACGCTTTGTTGCCCCTGCATTCCCTAACCTGATTTCTTCAACCCAAACCTTAATCCTATTCATTTTGCAATGTCTTGAACAGCTTTCAACCATAGACTTGTTTCATTTGCCCATCTGAAAACTCACTTTCGCCTTAAGGTGCCCGCGAGGGTTTTTTCACCAATAAGACTTTTTCATTTTTAATTTCTCTCAACTCACTTTGCCTTATGGTGCCCGTGAGGGTTTTCACCAATAAGACTCTCTTATTTTTAATTTCTCTCAACTCACTTCGCCTTATGGTGCCCGTGAGAGTTTTCACCAATAAGACTCTCTCATTTCCATCATCTTTTTTCTGCTTGTACCGGAGTGTTGCCCCCGACATGAATCACCTCTACTCGCTTGTGTTGGCACCTCTTGAAGACTGATCGAAAGGTCTTTCTTTGGACCGTAATGTGGGCTTTGGATAGGGTTAGAAGGAAAGGGTATCAAAGGCTCAAACACAATTCGATATGGGTTCAAAATTACAACTTTCGGAATCAACCTTCTCACAACATACACAACTTCTGCCACAGTTTCCTTCTTGGGGACTTTTGGATTTTTATTTTGATGTGACTGAACCTCAGAGAGAGGCTACCTACATACCCTTTCGGGATCAAGTCAAACGTAGTTCAGGCCATAAAATTACTTCGTTGTTGCGATCTTTCCTTTCTTCCACTTTTCCTTTTCTTTGTTTCATTTCTTTTCTTTTCCTTCTCTTTTTCTTTTACTTTTATTTTCTTTTCTTTTCTTTTCTTTTTTCATTTTTTTCTTTTCTCTTCTTTTTTTTCTTCTTTTTATTTTTATTTTTATTTTTATATTTTTCTATTTCACTATTTTTCTCTTGTTTCTTCACTTACTTTCCCCTCTCGGGCTTACGAGTTTATTATTGATTCCGAAAGCAGGGTATGCAAGAAGATAACTAAGGCTCAAAGGGGTAACAAAGGCTAAAGTGTTTGGATAGCAGAATAAAATACCTTCGTCATTTCAATCTCCAAAATATGCCAAATACAATCAAGTACAAATTAGACAAAGGAATCATACATAGTATCGCTTGACTGCATCAGATTTGATAGCCATTTCTACACATTTTCCTTCCACATCTGTCAAATATAATGTGCCATTGGACAATACTCTGGTTACGACAAATGGCCCCTGCCAGTTTGGGGTGAACTTTCCTTTTGCTTCGGCCTGATGAGGTAAGATACGTCTCAACACCAACTGCCCTACTTCAAACTTCCGCGGACACACCTTCTTGTTGTATGCCCTCGCCATTCTCTGTTGGTACAACTGTTCGTGACATACTGCTGCCAATATCTTTTCATCAATCAAACTTAGTTGCTCCAAGCGGGCTTTGACCCATTCAACATCATCAATTTCCGCCTCGACGATAATCTGAAGGGATGTGATTTCAATTTCTGTGGGTATTACTGCCTCAATACCGTACACCAGTGAATAAGGAGTCGCCCCTACTGAAGTGCGGACAGTAGTGCGGTAACCTAACAATGCGAAAGGTAGTTTCTCATGACATTGTCTGGACCCTTCCACCATTTTACGGAGTATTTTATTGATGTTCTTGTTAGCTGCTTCAACTGCTCCATTAGCCTTAGGGCGATATGGGGTGGAATTGCGGTGCGTAATCTTAAACTGCTGACACGTCTCCATCATCAGATGACTGTTGAGGTTGGCACCATTGTCTGTGATGATTACTTTCGGGATCCCGAACCGACAAATGTTATTCGAATGCACAAAATCGACCATTGCCTTTTTGGTCACCGACTTGAAAGTTTTCGCCTCAACCCATTTAGTGAAGTAATCAATGGCTACCAGAATAAACCTATGCCCATTTGATGCAGATGGCTCGATTGGCCCGACGACATCCATTCCCCAAGCGACGAAGGGCCATGGTGCTGACATTGTATGCAATTCAGATGGTGGAGAATGAATCAAATCTCCATGCACCTAACATTGATGACACTTGCGCACGAAACTGATGCAATCCCGTTCCATAGTAAGCCAATAATAACCCGCTCAAAGAATCTTCTTTTCCAGTACATATCCACTCATATGCGATCCGCAAACTCCTGCATGTACCTCGACCATGATAACTGTGGCTTGTTTAGCATCTATGCACCTTAATAAACCAAGATCTGGAGTTTTTTTGTACAACACTCCTCCGCTGAAGAAAAACCCGCTTGCCAAGCGTCGAATCGCTCTCTTTTGATCCCCTGTGGCCTATACTGGATATACTCCCATCCTGAGGTATTCATTGATATTATGGAACCACCACTCACCATCAAGTTATTCTTCCACCATATTACAGTAGGCATGCTGATCGCGGACCTGAATGTGCAATGGATCCAAATACGCCTTATCTGGATGGTGCAACATAAATGCCAAAGTAGCCAAGGCATCAGTAACTTCATTATGAATTCTGGGAATATGCTTGAACTTTATTGACTAAAACTTTTGACAAAGCTCATGCAAACATTGCCGGTATGGTACGAGCTTTAAATCTCGTGTCTCCCATTCCCCTTGAATCTGGTGCACCAGAAGATCCGAGTCACCCATGACCAAGATTTCCTGGACACCCATGTCTACAGCCAACCTTAAACCCATGATACATTCCTCGTATTCCACTATGTTATTGGTGCAATACAAAACGAAGTTGATCTGTAACAGGGTAGTGTTGCCCTATCTCAGAAATAAGTAATGCTCTTATCCCGATGCCTTTGGTATTGGCAGCCCCATCAAAGAACAGTTTCCATCCTGGCTTCTCAACCTGTTCTAATTCGTCGACATTCATTAACTCTTCATCATAGAAGTATGTCTTCAAGGGTTCATATTCTTCATCAACTGGATTCTCGGCCAGATGATCAGCCAACGCTTGTGCTTTCATTGCAGTCTGTGTCACATATACAATGTCAAATTCTGTGAGCAAGATCTGCCACTTTGCGAGCCTCCCTGTGGGCATGGGCTTTTGAAATATATACTTTAACGGGTCCAACCGAGAGATCAGATAGGTGGTATAGGATGACAAGTAATGTTTCAATTTCTGCGCTACCCAAGTTAAGGCACAACACGACTTCTCAAGTTGAGTGTACTTCACCTCGTAAGATGTGAACTTCTAGCTGAGGTAATAAATTGCCTGCTCTTTCTTCCCTGTGATGTCATGTTGCCCTAATACACATCCAAAAGAGTTATCCAAAACTGTTAGATAAAGAATCAATGGTCTTCCCGGCTCCAGCGGGACCAACACAGGTGGATTGGCCAAATACTCCTTAATCTTGTCAAATGCTGTCTAGCATTCGTCAGTCCATCTGGCCGCAACATCCTTCTTTCGCAGCTTAAATATGGGTTCACAAGTCGTTGTGAGCTGGGCAATGAACCTGCTGATATAATTTAACCTTCCAAGCAAACTTATCACCTATGTTTTGTTCTTTGGCAGCGGCAACTCTTGACTGGCTTTGATTTTTGATGGGTCTAACTCAATATTGCGCCGGCTGACCACGAATCCCAGCAATTTCCCAGATAGGACACCAAATGCACATTTTGCTGGATTAAGCTTGAGGTTGTACCTGCGAAGCCTTTGGAAAAACTTCCTCAAGTCCTTGACGTGGTCACATTGCTTCCTTGACTTTATGATCACTTCGTCCACATAGACCTCAATTTCCTGATGTATCATGTCATGAAACATGGTAGTCATTGCCCTCATATATGTTGCTCCTACGTTCTTCAAACTAAATGGCATGACCCTGTAACAATACGTTCCCCAGGGCGTGATAAATGCCGTTTTTCCGCATCTTCCTCATCCATCAAAATCTGGTGATAACCCGCGTAACAATCCACGAAGGAACCAATCTCATGTTTTGCACAATTATCAATTAAGATGTGGATGTTCGGCAGTGGGAAGTTTTCTTTTTGAATCACCTTATTGAGATCACGGTAATCAACATACACTCTGGTCTTTCCATCCTTCTTTAGCACAGGCACAATATTGGCTAACCAGGTGGGATACCGCGTGACCCGGAAGGCCTTTGCCTCAAACTGCTTGGTGACCTCTTCTTTGATTTTTACTCTCATATCTATTTTAAGTTTCCTTAGCTTCTGCTTGACAGGAGGGAATGCTGGGTCGGTGGGTAATTTGTGGACTACCAAGTCAGTGCATAAACCAGGCATATCGTCATATGACCACGCGAAAACATCTTTGTACTCAAGCAATGCTTTGATTATCTCTTCTTTGAGCTGAGGTTCCAAATGGACACTTATTTTCATTTCTCGTACATTATCCTGATCCCCTAAGTTGATTTCTTCTGTGTCATTCAGGTTAGGTTTGGGTTTTTCTTCAAAATGGCTTAATTCTTTACTGATTTCCTCACAAGCTTCCTCATTATCATATTCTACTTCGTCATCACACTCTATTTCTTGTATTATTATTTCGGAGTTAGATTGGCATTGAAGGTTGGTCCGGAGACTCCTCACGCATGACATATCATTGAAACCAGCATAAAAGAGACTGTACAAGAAGGAAAAGATAGACAAAAATAAAAACTATTAGGAATGGAAGGAAATTGCATTTCCTTAGAATTTAAGATAACAAGGTTTAACTCATCCAAATGGACGGAACAGAACATCTGAATTACAACCTTAGAAATAATCCAGATTAAACTGAAAAGAAATCAAAACTAACTACCAAGACTCCTTCCGGGTAGGAAGGGGAGTTGCTTCCCAATTGTTAAGCTTTGCCTGGGGCCCCACGAACTGAACATCTACCTTGCTTGGACCTTCTCTGGCCTCCACCACATTCACCTCATCAAACAGCTTTTCAAACCTCTCGATCAGCTCCTTGTTGGGTTCAGCCACAAAATTAGGCATTGTTGTTGTTGGGAGCTTCTTAGTACCAGGCCTGACAAAGGAACGGGAAAGGCGGGGAATGGGTTTTGGAAGGGTCCATGCTTTATTTTTCATCTTTCTAGCTCGCCTTATGTCCGTAGCAGTGGTCTTGAAGGCTAAACCAAAAGTATCCAGGTTTCCAGGAAGAGATACCAGCTGTGTGATACCTTGCAAAGAAACACCTAAGCCTTTTCCAAGTACGAATCCGCTCTTCAGCATTTTCGAAGCCATCATCACAGATGCAGCAGCTACCTTTGGCACAGGAATACACTCCCCTTCCGGGATTTTTTCAACAGATACCGTGTCCAAGACTTGATAAACCCATGGACCTTTGTCATCCTCAGCTTCTATGAAAGGCACGATGGCATTGCCCAAAGCACACGAACTATCTTCCCCATGCACTATGATTTCCTGCTGGTCCCACTCAAATTCAACCATTTGGTGCAGGGTAGATGGCACTGCTTTTGCTGTATGAATCCAGGGTCGGCCTAACTAGAGATTGTAACAAACAGCCACATCGAGCACCTGGAACTCCATAGTAAATTCAACCGGTCCTATCGTCAGTTCCAACACTATATCCCCAACTGTGTCCTTTCCTCCTCCATCAAATCCTCGCACGCAAATGCAATTCTTATAGATTCTCTCACTGTCCACCTTTAACTTGTCCAGGGTAGAGAGAGGGCAGATGTTTGCACTGGACCCATTATCAATCAGCACCCGAGTGACCACAGAGTCTTCGCATTTCACCATGAGGTAGAGTGATCTATTATGCTCAGTGCCTTCCAAAGGCAGCTTATCATCAGAGAATGTAACCCTATTGACCTAAAAAATCTTGTTTGCTATTTTCTCCAGATGGTTCATTGAGATCTTATCCAGAATATGAGCTTCATTCAAAATTTTCATCAATGCCCGACGGTGCTCGTTTGAATGGATCAATAATGATAGAAATGAGATCTGTGCCGGGGTCTTCCTCAACTATTCCACAATGGAGTAATCTTGTGCCTTCATCTTCTTCAAGAATTCTTCTGCCTCTTCTTCAGTCACGACTTTCTTTAGGGTGCTGGATTATCTTTGGCAGTTTTAGTTCTTCTCAATTCCTCAGGGGCAAAACATTTTCCCGAACGAGTCAACCCATGAGTTTCACAAACTTCTTCTTTAACTTCCTTTCCCTTATACATTACTGTCACTCGGCCGTAATTCCATGGAACGACCTTCTCACTGATTACTGGTAACTGAGTCACTGGCTTGATAATAACTGGCTCCGTGCGAGCACCTTTTACGATCACAACGGGCTTGGTAACTACTCCCGGTACCACCACTTTAGCTGGTTCTTGCTTTACTGCAACACTGCTCGAAGGCTCCTTTTCCACCACAACCAGTTCTCATTTAACTACAATATTGCTTGAAAACTCTTTCTGCATCACCACAACTGGTTCACTAACTGTTTCCTCCACCTTGATCAATGTCCTTCCGCTAGTTGGTTTCTCATTTGGCCTATCCTCACTAGCCCTGATCATCATTACGGTTTGCGAAGGCTTATTATGCTCTCCCTTTTGTACTAACTCAATCATATAGGTCTCATGATGGGTTGGCAGTGGATTCTGATTGATGTTAGGCGTTTTTGGGGCTTGCTCCTCAATCCAGCGGGTATCAATAAGCTCCTGGATCGCCATTTTCAATTTCTAACACTTCTTCGTGTCGTCCCCGGTGCACCCCAACAATACTCACAACTCAAAGAATGTTCAAGATTTCTTGGAAGGGGATTTGGAAACTTAGCTTCAACTGGACTCAACATTCCCAACTGCCTTAGTCTATGAAATAAGCTGGTGTATGATTCCCCCAAGGGGGTGAAAGTTTTCTGCTTCTGTGCCCTCTCTTGCTTGAATTTTGGCTAGCCCGAAAACTTGTTCTAGGGGGATTCTTGTAGGCTTTTGGAGGTGGGTAGGTGCTTTGAGTTGGGTAGGTATTTTTTGGGGTGGGTTCACGCCATTACGCATGAGTAGGAGGTTGGGGGTATGTTTGGTAATGGTGGACAGAGAAGTGAGGATTGAGAGGTGGGTAATAGTGTTGCAGTGGGCTATATGGGGTATGTGGGTAGGTTTGGGGATGGGGTCAAGGTTGGTTGTAATATGGTGATGGTCCCCTAGACCAAGCTCTCGATTCAACTGCTGCAACATCTTCTTTCTTTTTCTTTCCCAATACCCCTCCATTGCCGCTCTGGATAGCTTGGGTAGTTGCTTTGATTGCCGAATAACTCATGATTTTGTTGGATTTAAGCCCCTCCTCCACCATACTTCCCATTTTTACTACCTCATTGAAACATTTTCCCATTGCTGACACCAAGTGACCATAGTAAGTGGGCTTCAAAGACTGTAAGAAGTAATCAACCATCTCTCTTTCTTTTATTGGAGGATCGAGTCTGGCCGCTTGTTCTCTCCACCGAAAACCGTACTCTCTGAAGCTTTCCCCAGGCTTTTTCTCAATTTTAGTCATTGATAGACGGTCCAGGACAATTTCAAGATTATACTGAAAGTGGCATGCAAACGCCTGGGCCAAATCATCCCAAGTGTACCACCGAGCATGATCCTATCGAGTGTACCATTCCAAAGCTGCACCACTTAGACTTTGACTGAAGTATGCCATAAATAACTCATCCCTTCCCCTAGCTCCTCTCATTTTGCATCAAAATCCCCTTAGATGGGCTACCAGATCACCGTGTCCATCATATAAGTCAAACTTGGGTAACTTAAACCCTGCTGGTAACTGGACATTGGGAAACAAGCACAAATCCTTGTATGTCACACTTACCTGACCCCCGAGACCCTGCATATTTCTGAATGATTGCTCCAAGCTCTTAACCTTTCAAATCATCTCCTCGTGATCCGTGTTCTTGGGAGGCTTCTCTATTTCAGCTGAGAGCTCAAAGCGGGGAATGTAAGGACATGGTTCTGGTGGTTTGAAGGTGGGTTCAGGTGGGTAATATTGGTTATCATGGGTTTGGAACAAAGGTTCACTAGAGGATCTGTGTAATGCGGCGGGTGGAGGAGCCACACACATATGAGTAGTTGGTGGTGGAGGGCATGTGATTTGGTTGGGTGGTGGAGGTGGTGGCGTTTCAGAAGTGGTTCCGTAGTACTGCTGGTAAGTAGGGAAGGCTGGAGATGAGTTCACTGTGGGAGGATCTTGAGGCTGAGTTAACAGTGGGATGTAGGCAGGGTTAGCAGGGTAAGCTGTTGGTGGATGTCCCTTTGACCAGGCCTAGTACATCTCGACCATTTGCTGATTCAGTTTATACATCTCCTCCTTCATAGCATGAACATCCAATTCTTCCTCTTCCCTATATGGGTTGACGATGCTTGCTTCTAACTCCTGGTTGACCATTTTTGACTTATCCTTAGAGCGGGTGTTGTAGGAATTGGTTGCCAGAATGCCAGTCAACTGACCACCTGCCTGGACTCATCAACAACAAATTTGTTAGCGGTTAGAGCATTAATATATAGGTAGCCACACATTTGGTAATGAATGCACCTAAGCAATTAACCATTTCTATTATGCCTTTGCTTGGTTGCATGCGTCATCTCGGCTTTCCTCTTTCTATATTTGTCGTGCCTTTCCTCTCATTCTCCCCTCTTGTTTTTCCTTTGTTTGTTTCTTTCCTTTCCCTCTTTTCTTTTGCTTATCTCTCCTATTTTTCCCTTCTTTTCTTTTTCTATTTTTCCTCTTGCCTTTGTTTTTCTTGTTCCTACTCTCCTTTCCTCAAAATTGTTTTTCCACTCTTTATTTCCTTTCCTCTTGCTCTCTTTTTATTTTCTCTTATTTGCCTTTTGTTTTTGGTTTCGGTCGAATCCTATGGAGACTACCTACGTATCATGACCCCTCATGAATCAGACCAAGCATAGTTCTTGCAAATTAATGCAAAAATAAGGAAACAATTTTTTGGGATTTTTCAATTTTTCATTAATAAAACGCCGATTACAAAAGATACTAGACTATTTGTTTTTCTTAAAAAGGAAAATTACAAAACAAACTCAAAAACAAAATACAGACTCGATAACTAGGAATACATCAAAGCTTCAAATCTTGGGGCCCGCGGGGCATCATTCGGCATCGCCGCGGGCCTACGTGCAAGACCCCTTTGCAACTGCTCCAAATCATTCATAACCTGGTGAACAAATATCATCACCGAAGCAAAGAAAGTGGTACGAGCCATTCTTTCACCGACTTGACATTTCATAACAATATAATTTGCAATGCTTCTGATTCTTTCCCTGATCCGGCCCTTTTCTTGGAGTAGTCGACTTATCTGTTTGGTAGGAGCCTCCAACACCTGGGAGTCCTGGAAGTGATGGTCTTGCAACATTTTTATTTCCTTCTCCATCTTGGCGATTAGCTCATAGCATTTTTCCCTCTCGGCCTGAAATTCTTTGTCCTGATGGGCTGCTTTATCTTCAAAGGTGTTCATTTTTCTCTTCATATTAGCGATGGTTCCCTCATAGTTTCTTTTCATTTGTTGTACAAACTGGGCTCTTTCCCCGGTCTTCTTTGCCCATTGTGCCCGAAGTCTTGCCATGTTCCTTTCAAATTTCTCCAATTCTTCCTGGCAGTCCAAGACTTGCTTCTTCAGCCCTTTTATCAATCTCTCATCAGACCGACTTATTTCTTGATTTTTGGCATCTATTTTGATTTGTTGAATTTGAGCCTTGAGAGCTTCATTCTCCTGGCCAGTTTCTTTTTATTGCCTTCATCAGCTGCGGCTTGTACACTCTTTTCAAATTGAAGATCGCGGACCTGTTGCTCCAACTTCCCTATTCTTGCTCGGTATTCCCTTTCCTTGGCTAGCCAATTTCACTACACTTGGGCCCCGCCAGTGAATTATTGTACATGTGGCCTTTTAGCGGGTCTCTTTGGGATTTGAAATCTTTTGCCAAACCAGGTCAAGTATTTAGGATCCACCTCGCTTCTGGCCCGATCCTGTACTATAGTCTTAGGCTCAAGGTACCTGCACTCATTCCATATTTGTTGGATTTTTCCTTCCGGGAATACAACTTTCGGCCTAACTCAATGATTTGTCCGCTCAAGTCTTCATCATTGTGAATAGTTTGGAATCTTCCTAGTTGCCTCAGGACAGGGTAGGGAGTGTAAGGTTGGATGCATCGGATGCCCATCAAAAGAATATAAGGTACTTCCTTCGATGTGTGCACAACCTCAGTAGAAGGAAGCCATCCAAAAGCCCATTCAACTTTATCCGTAGTCAAAGATCTCAAGCATAACAACCAAGCCTCAGTGCCCTTGGGGAACTCAATACCTGTTACCCTGGTTCCGAACTCCGCAATACAACTTAGCCCAGTTAGACCAGAGTTCATATACCCCGTGAGATGATAAAGGTGTTCTGTATCCATAGCTGTAGTAGCAGATTGCAACCCTGGATGAATTTTACACCCTCTCGGCACATGGTTAAAGCTCGGTATATTTCTGCCACAATCAAGGGAACCATTGTGCTAGTAGGCTTCTTTATGGCAACATCCAACATTCCTACAAGATCGATGTCTATGTGGCCGTCTTTTCTCGGACATATCACAACCCCTAGAAAAGCTACCATGAATGCCAATCCCCACTGGGCCTCCCATTTATCTTTGTTCTCGGCGTCTGTCAAACCCGTGTTTGGTTCTTCAAAACCTTTCGGGTTGCCATATCGGTGATATAAGAAATGCAATGTGCAACATCCTTCTGCTAGATGCAGATCTTGAAGGTCCCGACTGATGCTCAACAAGTCCAAGAATCCGTGAAGGGTCACCGGTCTCGGTGCCAATGGGTATCTACTCCTGAGGTTTCCGTTGAGACCCGCATATCCTGCAATCTCCTCCAGCGTGGGTGTAAGCTCAAAGTCCGAGAACCGGAATACATTACGGGTTGGGTCCTAGAATGGTATCAGGGCCTCAATAATATCCGTTCTTGGTTTGATGTTCAACAAATCAACGAGACCACCCAGAAACTTGACCACGGTTTCTCTGCTACTTTTTTCCAAATCATTCCACCACATGTGGAGCTTTAAATGGATCTCGCTTAGGACTGAGAAGGTTTCGATGTCAACTATAGTCATCCTGCACATTTATTTAAAGGAATTTGGTGATTCATTTTAACCTAAAAGGGAAAATGTGGCTATTTCAACAAAAATGGCTATTTAATGACTCATTTAAAAGAAAAGTGGCTATTTTCAAAAAAAAATTTATTTAAGAAAACAAAGACTTAGTTTTGCAAATAAGGCCTTTCAGCACTTTCGGGAGGGAGATTTTAAGGTTGTGCTCACAAACCATTGAAAAATAACTCAGGATAGCTGCTCTTGCAAAAACAGCCTTCCGGCGCCCTTTTGGGGATATTCGGCTTATCTTTAAACAAGAATGGCGGCACCCGAATTATTTTGATAGAAATTAAAGTTTTGGTATTTTTGGCTATTTTTGCAAAAGGGAGGTTGGACCCGATGAGGTTTACCTACGTATCTCACATCCGGTGAGAATCAAACCAACGTAGTTTGGGCAGATTTACCTAAATTTAAAAAAAAAAACTTTTTCTTTCTTTTTCAAATATTTTCCTCTTGTTACTTTTCAAAAATCCAGCAACATTTAGGTACTATCTGGGCATTTGTTTTTTTGCAACAAATGGTTACCCTCACCTAGTCCTAACACTACTATTTTCTCAATTTTCTCTCATTATCTAAAAACCGGTCAACATGCAAATCCAAAGCAAATGAATGCACAAGTAGCACGTAAGATGCATCAGGATGGTCGTTTCATTTCAGGTCACCTGTCCTAGACGGACCCAACCCTTGTGTTGAGTCCCCCAAGTCAAATGCACATGATATAAACAAACGCTCCTACTAGGGATCCGGCATGAGGTTTTGTTCTTCTAGGTTTAAACCCTGGGTTTATTGGTCTATACCTAGCTTACCCAAGCGGACAACTTGGGCCGAGGGGGAGGCAGCGTACCGGGGATATAGAAGCTCCGCCGGCTTAGTAACTTATCCAAACCTCGTTCTAAATGGGAAAAGACTCTAAACAGAAGAGAATATACACGAAGTGTACCCTTCTCCATGATGTAGAAGACTCAGAGAGAGGAAGGTATTGATAACAATTTATATACAATTCAACAAATATCAAAGCGGTAAAACATTTAGCACATTAAGCCCAAACATGTAACAAAATCAGATAAAGCCAAATATAACAATTTATCTAAGCTCGAATTCTGAACCCTGAACCAAATGTTCGGGGTTTTTCCTCCCAGTAGAGTCGCCAGAGCTGTCATACCTCCTTTTTCGCTACTACACCCCGTAAAGGGTATAATAAAGGGAGTTTTTCCAATTAAAGGACAATCGAAATGGGATTCATTTTATTAAGAGATTCAGAGTCGCCACTTGAGAGATTTATGGTGTCCCAAGTCATCGGTTTGAATCCCAAATCGAGGAAAAGGTTGGACTCTGTTTAACAGTCGCGAACCAGAAATCTGAGTAAGGAATTCTATTAACCCGAGAGAAGGAGTTAGGCATTCCTGAGTTCCGTGGTTCTAGCACGGTCGCTCAACTGCTACATTCGGCTTAATTATCTGATTTTAATACAGTTTGAACCTATGTGCAATTTTTGGAATTATGTAACACTTTTAATTAAATTTTTAAGAAATTGAACGTCGTTTAAAATATATTTTTGGATCACGTCACATGAAATGCACCCGGATCCTCGACACATTTTATTCAACGTTTTGGGATTTGGATTTGGGTCGCATGAAATGCACACCCGAATTTAGGAAGGTAAAATTATTAAAGAACGCACCTAAAGTGACTAACATGTTGTTAACTTTGCGAGAGGCCATGAAAATTTGCTAAATGGAACGTCCCGAATTCTAAATATTTTAATAAAGCAAGTAAAGAGGGACACACAATTTGTGATTTTATTTGACGCGGCGCACCTCATTTTATTTTAAGGCCAACCTAAAGAAGCTATTATTTTCTATTGGATTTGTCTCTAAAAGGCCTAATTAATTAGTTAACATCGCTAGTAAACTATCAATTAAGGAGTTCGGGCCTCCCTAAGCTCAGGTCCACACTTCAACAAGAGAAAACCCTCTTAATTCAAGTATACCACCTAGCTTGAGAAACCCAAACTCAAAATTATTTCAAATTATGAATTGCACTCTTAACACTCTCAAAGCCTCGACACCAGTTCCAAAAGGATAAAATTCAGAAGGTTTGGTGGTGGTCTACCCGGTCATGGGCCTGCTCATGAGGCCCAATCTAAAATGAATCGGACACAATGAGTGTATTTCCAAAACTGATTACACAATTGGGCTTGTTGTTGAAAGGACCAGGCCTAGGGTGTGTTTTGTACATATTTCAACTATAAAGCTGGTTATGAATATCTGGGCCTTCGTTGAAGCCCAATGTTACAAAAGGCAGAATCCAATCACAATTTATTCAATTCCTATAGCTCAAACTAACCAAGCAAACAAATTTGGTTCAATAAGCGGTTTAAAATTCAAATTCGTTCTTGTTGAGCCCTTATATTAACATACAACCCAAGATGAAAACATTAAGTGTAGATGACTGATATCCTGACGTCCAATTTAATATGTAAACCTATGTTAGACTTTAACTACAGTTTCAAATGGACCCCTACCTCAACATTTGGAAGGAAGAATTGATGAAACTTGTTTAAGATAAAACATCACATGAAAAAGGAATCAATAATAAAACTTGATAGGCTAATGGACTACTTAGCTAGAATTCCCATGCTGTGATTTTTTTAACTCCTGACCTCTAATTAACACACGAATACCACATATCAGATCTAGACAAACTCGAACCTATCATTCCTCAGTGCAATCTTACATGAACATGAAAAGGAAGTGGAATCAGTTTTGGGATTTCAACAAACAAACTCAACTATATTAAGCCTGCTACCTACTTATACTTGATGCTCATATTTCAACTGCTATCCGGTTAAACACATGGAGATTTAAACAGATTTAAACACAAGAAGATTAGTAGCAAGCAGTAGCAAGCAACCCAGATTTATGACCAATCAAACCGTGATCAGCTCCACTAAGACCCACGGAATAGTAGATAGATCCCAAAAATTTGACTTGAAACCAAACTTAAGCCATTTCCCTCACCCAATGAACCCAAAAATTGCTTTAGCGAATTGAAAATTTGGTAAATCAAGGAGGCAAGTCAACAGAATAGTTAATTTTAGTTCAAAATCAGCAAATCAAGTAATGACACCCCAACTTCAAACCCTTAATCAATTCAGCAAGGATTAAACCCCTTGCTACTAAGTCATTCTTACACTTTTCCAAGCTTAAACAGGGAGAAAACTGAATTTAATTAGAAAAGAGGATTCTCGAAATTGAAGCTGAAGAAAGGAGCAATTGTCTATGTATTTTTCTGATTTTTAGAGTATGTAAAGCTGCTCCTCAAATAAAGAGAAGGGGTCCTTAAATAGGCATATCTAGGGCACCCTTATTCTAGCTAACCATTTTCCCTTTTACCCCCTCAAACCCCTTTGTTTTTTTTACCCTTTTAACCCCAAAAAGAGTCTGAAAACTGGTTCACATTTTTCCCCCTATTCTAGAGTCTTCTTCTCTAATAGAAATTATTCCCCCAATATTTAAAATCCCTGAATTACCCTTATCCCCATCAGTTATTACAACTGCTAATTGACCCTTAAGATCCTCTAAAGTTTTCTTTGTGCACTCGAGACCCTAAATGTTCCCAATAATTAATATCTAGGCAAACAACAAAATTCAGACCCAAGGGAACAATGAAGATCAAACAAGAAACTCAACAAACATGAATTGAATTAACTGGATACAATTAGATAACAGTTCTAAGTACTAACACGCCCCCATTTCAGTTCTCCAAACAATTAACAAAAACAAACTAAACCCTATTAGAAATGAAACTAAGATTTAAAAGAAAACAAAGAAAACCTATGACTAAGCTTGCAACCCAAATTAATCAATGAAATAGAAAAGACAAATACCCAGAACGACCCTTTTCAATACTAAAATCGCCCATTTAAGCTGCCTAGCCAAGGAGTGGACTCGAACTCCCGTTAATCGCCCGTTCTTTAACAAGAACAATCGATCAACGGGTGTTTGAACTCACTCAAACATCACACAATCTCAGCATGCACGGGGAAAGTAGAGGCTAGGGTTTAATATTCTGGATCCAGGATTTAAACCGTTTGAGGGCGTGTTTGATGGAATTGGTGATGGGAGTGGGAAGAGGGAGCAAAGGAAGCCCTAGGGTGTGAATTTGGGGCCATTTGGGGTAGCGCCACGACCGGAGGCGGAGAGGGAAATTAGGGTTTCCAAGATTTGAACAGTTTGGGTGATATTTGAACGAAATTAAAGGTGGATATGGAAAGAGGAGGAGGAGGAGGAGCATCTGTGGTATGATTTTGGGAGCATTTACTGGCCGGCCGCTGCCGTGAGGCAATTTCTGGTAGCAGCGTGCGACAGAGGCGGTGAAAGGTTTTTTGAGGTGTGAGAGATGA
>MU737341.1:261304-290130 GCA_026770625.1 Nicotiana glauca | reverse complement strand
GGGGGGGGGGGGGAGGCGTTACGACAGTTAAATAATGAAAAGGCCCCACTTCCCAGCCGTTGGATTAAAGATCCTCGGCGGCTAGGATTTGTCCATGGATAAACGACGTCGTTTAGAGGGGAGAGGGGAAGGCCGGATTGGGGAGTGGGTTTGGGCTGGGTTTAGATGAATATTGTGCTGGGCTTGTTCGAAAATGAATGTAAAATGGCCCAATTTTTATTTCTCTTCAAAAATCTTTTCAATTTCTCTTTTCAAATTCTTTTTTTCTATTTTCTTTTAGTTTTAAAATTAAACATAAATCCAAATTAATTCCTTCAACTAAAAAAACTAATTAAACCCAAAATGACAATTAACACACTTAACTAAAACAAATTAAGACCAAAAACTGCTCAAAAAATCAAAACTAAAATTAAAAGTGCAAATTACACTATATTTTGTGATTTTTTTTATTTTATAAAATAATTGACTTCTAATTAATCCTAAAAATGCAAAGCTAAATCCTGAATGCATATGCTAAGTATTTTTGTATTTTTTTAATGAAAATGCATAAACGAAAATGCATAAAATGCCACAAAATCCACAAAATTGTAAATACCGAAAAAATTATTTTATTTTGAAACTATGGGAGCAGTTCATATAGGGCAAAAATCACGTGTTCACAGTGAGATTTGATATCAGGGTCAGAATGGAATTTTGAAAGTTGATGTAGCTCCGTATTGTAGAATGTGACGAATGTGCAAAATTTCAAGTCATTTAGATGAGGTTTGATAGACTTTTTGATCGAAAGCGTAATTTGAGAGTTTTTGAAGTTCTTAGGCTTGAGTCCGATATTAATTGGTTGATTCGATGTTGTTTGAGGTGTTTTGAAGATTTGTATAAGTTTGGATAGTGGTATATGACTTGCTCATGCTTTTGATTGAGGTCTTGGGGGCCTCGGGGTGTTTCAGATGGTTAAGGGAGGATTTTGAGTTGGGTTTGGCAGCTAAATTTTTTTTATTGCTGTCATAACCGCACTTGCGGCTAGGGCACCGTAGGTGTGGACTCACATAAGTGGACAGGAGCCGCAGATGCGGCCACAAGTGAAGGCAGCAGAAACTGCAGAAGCGAGAGGTGTACCACACCTGCGGGATCGTAGATGTGGAATCTAGGTCGTAGGTGCGGAGAAGGAGGCTTTAGTGAAAACCATAGAAGTGGTTCCCTTAACCATAGAAGCGGTAGCGCAGAAGAGGAAATTTGGACCGCAGATGCAGTTTCGCTGGGCAGAACATACAAATAGATCCCTTCGCAAATTTGAGTTATTTTTCATCTCTTTTCAAATGGGAAGAAGCTTTGGGGAGCATTCTCAAGGGAGATTTTTAGAGGGATAAGGTCTTTGGTCCTTAAACTCATTATTATGGTAATTTTTATCATTTTACACATGAAATTTGAAGGAAAATCAGTGGCAAATTGGGGGTTAGGGCTTGGTTAATTGGAGAGTTTTGAGGGACCATTCGAGGTCCAATTTTGGTACTTTTGGTACGACTGAGCTCGTGAGAATGTGAGGATTCTGAATTTGTAAATTTTACCCGATTATGAGACGTGGTCCCAGGGGCATTTTGGTTATTTTTCCTAATTTTGCGCGTTAGCTTAGAATTAATTAGTAGAATCAGTAACTTGAAGTTTTATTTACATTATGCAATTGATTTTGAATAGATTTGGGCGATTTGGCGTCGAGTACTCGTGGCAAGAGCGTAGTTTCGAGTTGATTTTGAGCCGATTCGAGGTAAGTGGCTTGCCTAACCTTGTGTGTGGGAACTCCACTTAGGATTTGATATTGTTGATATTTGAATTACTTTGTTCGTGAGGTGACGAGTGCATACTTGTGCTAATTGTTGAAAATCCTATTTTCATTAAGTAACTAAAATTGTGTTTCCTTTCCTGTTTATACTATTTTCTGCTGTTAGCTTAGGGAAGCATGTCTAATTGACTTAATTGCTTATTTTCTCAAACTGCCTTATTTGGATTATGTGCAACATGCTAGGTTAGAATTTCGTATTTTACCTTGGTATGAAATTTGAATGGAACTGAGTATTCTTAGTGTTGCTGCTTTATGTTTACTTTGGGACTATGGGACAGTATCCCGTGAGATCCCCCTACCTCTTTACTTTGGGACTACGAATTTGTATTCCGGTAGATCCCCCTGTACTTTTATATTGGAACTAGGGGACTGCACCTGGTAGATCCCTGCGCACTATGAGTTGGACAATGGGATGGTATTCCGGGAGATCCACTGGATATTTATATTTGGGAATACAAGACGGTATCCTGGGAGATCCCCGGTTGTTATCTCTATGCTGAGCTATATTCTTTCTATGATTACTTCTCTCTCTGTAATAGTTGTTGTTATTCTTATTATCCTATGTTATTTCATACTGTTAGTATTTAATTATATTGTTATATTCTATACTGTTTTATCTCATGTTTCAGCTATAATCAGTAGGGCCCTGACCTTCCTCATCACTACTCGACCGAGGTTAGGCTTGGCACTTACTGAGTACCACTGTGGTGTACTCATGCCCTTCATGCGCACGTTTTTTTCATGTGCAAATCATCCAGGTACCTCTACTCAGGCGCGCTACCCTTGAGGCAGGGTGATCTATTAGAAACTTCGAGGTATGTCTGCCGCGTCCGCAGATCGATAATTCCCTTTCCATTCTCTCTCATAGTATTAGCCCTTGTGTATTTACTTTTGTGTAGACACTCTAGATTTAGAACACTATAGTTATTCCACAGCTTGTGATTTCATGAGATTCTGGGTTTTGGGAAATGTAGTTTCATTTTGAGAGTTTGTATTGTATATGCTGAGCGGCATATTAAAAGCTTCAGTCGTTATTTTTGTAGTTTTGGCTAGTTTTTTTTGGTGTTTCCTTTTCTGCAATTTGTTAGGCTTACCTAGTCGTAGAGACTAGGTGCTGTCACGATAGTTCCGAAGGGTGAACTAGGGTCGTGACATGTTATTATCAGAGCTTTAGGTTCATAGGACTCATGAATCACAAGTCGGTTTATTCGGGTCTCGCGGATCAGTACAAAGACATCTGTATTTATCAACGAGAGGCTAGGTTACTGTTAGTAAAATTACACTTCATTTGATTTCCTTGTTGTGCGAGATTTTGATATCACAAATCTAAACTTTTGTCTTGTATTCTCTCACAGATGGCGAGGACACGTGCTAACAGAGATGACTAGGCACCCACGCCCTCTACTGGAGCCATCAGAGGTCGGGGCCAGGGTAGAGGCCGAGGATGCGCACGCAGTACAGCTAGAGCACCCGCGCGAGCTGCCACCAAGAAGCCACTAGTAGTTCCAGCTGGAGCCCAGGCACCTAATATGCCTATTGCTACTACTACTCCAGCACTTCAAGAGACTCTAGCACAGTTCATGAGCATGTACACCACTTTAGCTCAGGCAGGGTTGCTTCCCCTTGCTGCAGCTACATCCTAGGCCGAGAGAGGAGCACAGAATCCCATCTCCCGTACTCCTAAGTAGCGAGTGCATGTTGTTCAAGTCCTAGAGATTATTAATGTATAACCTACAATCCCAGATCGACCCAAGGACAGGGTAGCAGTTTCCGAGGATGAGCAGCGGGTTCAAGAAGTACAAGCCTCCTGTATTTAATGGTCTAGCATCAGATGATGCTCTAGGATTTCTAGATGAGTGTTGCCAAACTTTTCATACCATAGGTATATTAGGATCAAGCAGGGTTTACTTCACTACTTTCTAGCTTCGAGGAGCCGCCTATGAGTGGTGGCATACCTATGAGTTAGACAGTCCGGATGAGGCAACTTCCCTGACTTGGACTCAATTTTCAGATATGTTCCTGAGAGAGTATGTTCCTCAGAGCCTTAGGGACAAATGGAACGCAGAGTTTAAGCATTTGCGCCTGGGTACTATGACTGTCTCGAAGTATGCTGTCCATTACACTAGCTTGGCTAGACATGCATCAGCCTTAGTTTTTACTATTCGGGAGAGGGTTCGCCGATTTATTGAGTGTCTTATTGCCAGTATCAGGTCTAGCATGGCTTGTGAGTTAGAGATGGATATTTCTTATCAGCAGGTGGTGAGCATTGATAGGAGGATAGAGGGTATGTATGCTCAGGACAGAGAGAAGAGGGAGGCCAAGAGGTCCCGAGAGTCGGGCCATTAGTTTGGTGCTCGTACCCCAACTATAGGTCGTCATGGTAAGGGATATATGATTCACCCTATTCTTTCAGCTCTTCCAGTAGCCAGTGGTATTCCAGCTCCTCGCAGACCTTAGGAGCCTTATTATGTACCTCCAGTATCTAGTGTGCCTCCTGCGCGAGGTGCCTTCACTGGTCAGTCCAGCAGACTTGGCTCAAACCAGTCACAGCCACCACGTCCTCCCAGAGCTTATTTTGAGTGTGGTGACACACTCTATATGGTGAGGGATTGCCCCAGACTTAGGAAAGGTTCTCCTCCACAGACTTTTCAGCCACATCGTGCCCCACAGAGTTCTTAGGCTATGGTCACAGCTCTAGTTGCTAACCCACCTACACAACCAGCTAGAGGTGGAGGTCAGGGAGGTAGAGGTCACCCTAGAGGGGGAGGCCAAGCCAGATACTATGCCCTTCCTACCTATTCTGAGGTGGTTGCCTCTGATTCAATCATCACAGGTATTGTCCTGGTTTGTCACAGAGATGCATCGGTTCTATTTGATCCAGGCTCCAATTATTCTTATGTGTCTTCTTATTTTGCCCCGCATTTGGGTGTATGTTAGCATTATTTGAGTTCCCATGTTTATGTCTCTACTCCTGTGGGATATTTTCTTGTTGTGGACAGTATTTATCGGTTGTGTTTGGTTGCTCTTAGTGGTTTTGAGACCAGAGCTAATTTATTGTTGCACAACATGGTAGATTTTGATATTATCTTGGGCATGGACTGGTTGTCATCCTATTATGCTATTCTTGATTGTCATTCCCAAACTGTGATGCTAGATATGCCAGGTGTACCGCGAGTTGAGTGGAGGGGTACTTTAGATTACACTCCCAGTAGAGCTATTTCTTTCCTTAAGCTCAGCGAATGGTTGAGAAGGGGTGTGACGTGTATCTAGCTTATGTGAGATATTTCAGCATTGATACCCCCATTGTTGATTCAGTCCCAGTAGTACGTGATTTATTTGATGTATTTCCAGCTGACCTTCCGGGCATGTCGCCCGATAGCGATATTAGTTTTGCCATTGATCTCTTTCCGGCAGCTCAGCCCGTTTCTATTCTTTTGTATCGTATGGCTCCTCCTAAGTTGAAGGAGTTGAAGGATAAGTTACAGGAATTGCTTGATAAGGGTTTTATTCGGCCTAGTGTATAACCTTGGGGTGCTGCTGTCTTATTTGTGAAGAAAAATGATGGTTCTATGCATATGTGCATTGGTTATCTCCAGTTGAAAATAGTTATAGTGAAGAACCGTTATCCTTTGCCTCGTATTGATAATTTGTTTGACCAACTATAGGGTGCACGAGTGTTTTCTAACATTGACTTGCGTTCAGGTTACCATCAGTTGAATATTCGGGAGCCAAATATCTCGAAGATTGCTTTTAGGACTTGGTATGGTCATTAAGAGTTCCTTGTTATGTCATTTGGGCTGACCAATGCCCCAGCAGACTTCATGCATTTGATGCACAATGTGTTGCGGCCATATCTTGACTCGTTCATCATTGTCTTTATTAATGATATTCTAGTATACTCCCGGAGTCGGGAAGATCATGAGCAACACCTGAGGATAGTGCTTCAGATTTTGAGGGAAAATAAGTTATATGCAAAGTTCTCAAAATGTGAGTTTTGGTTGAATTCCATGGCATTCTTAGGCCACGTGGTATCAAGTGAGGGTATTCAAGTGGATCTGAAGAAAGTGGAAGCAGTTCAGAGTTGGCCCAGACCATTCTCAGCTACGGAGATCTGCAATTTTCTTGGTTTGGCGGGTTATTACTATCGATTCGTTGAGGGGTTTTCATCTATTGCAGCACCTACGACTAGGCTAACCCAGAAGGGTGCTCCGTTCCATTGGATGGGAGAGTGTGAGGTAAGCTTTCAGAAGCTCAAGACAGCTTTGACTACAGCCCTAGTTTTGATATTGCCTATAGGTTCAGGGTCTTATGCTGTCTATTGTGATGCCTCGAGGATTGGCGTTGGAGCAATATTGATGTAGGACGGTAGGGTGATTGGCTACATGTGTTGAAGGTACATGAGAAGAATTATCCTGTCCATGATCTCGAGTTAGCTGTTATTGTTCATGCCTCAAAGATATGGTGTCATTATTTGTATGGTGTGCCTTGTGTGATTTATACGGATCACCAGAGTTTGTAGCATCTATTCAAGTAGAAGGATCTAAATTTGCGCCAGAGGAGGTGGTTAGAGCTGCTAAAGGACTATGATATCACTATTTTGTATCACCCGGGCAAGGCCAATATGGTGGCCGATGCCTTGAGTCTCGGGCGGAGATCTTGGAAAGTTTAGCTTATTTACAAGCAGCATAGAGGCCCTTGGCAATGGATGTTCAGGCCTTAGCCAGTTAGTTTGTGAGATTGGATCTTTCGGAGCCAACTGGGTTCTAGCTTGCGTTGTCTCTCGGTCTTCCTTGTTTGATTATCCGGGAGCTTCAGTTTGATGACCCTTATTTTCTTGTCCTCAAGGAAAAGGTTTTGCATGATGATGCCAGAGATGTGACCATTGGTGATGACGGGTTATTGAGGATGCAGGGTCGAGTTTGTGTACCCAATGTTGATGGACTTTGAAATTTGATTCTAGAGAAGGCCTCCAGTTCGGGGTATTCCATCCATCGGGGTGCTACGAAGATGTATCAGGATTTGAGACAACACTATTTGTGGAGGCGGATGAAGAAAAATATAGTTGGGTTTGTAGCTTGGTGCCTTAATTGTTAGCAGGTGAAGTATGAGCACCAGAGACCGGGTGGGTTGCTTCAGCAGATTGAGATTCCGGAGTGGAAATGGGAGATGATCACCATGGACATCATAGTTGGTCTCCCATGTACTTTGAGGAAGTTCGATTCTATTTGGGTGATTGTGGATCTGCTGACCAAGTCCGTGCATTTAATGCCTATGTGTACTACCTATTCTTCGGAGCAACTGGCGGTGATTTATATCAGGGAGATTGTTTATCTGCATGGTATTCCAGTTTCCATCATTTAAAATAATGGTACTTAGTTCACATCACAGTTTTGGAGGGCCGTACAACATGAGTTGGGTACTCGTGTGGAGTTGAGTACAACATTTCACCCTCATATGGACGGACAATCTGAGCGCACTATTCAGATTCTTAAGGATATGCTCTGTGCGTATGTGATTGAGTTTGGAGGGTCTTGGGATCGTTTCTTGCCATTGGCGGAGTTTCCCTACAACAATAGTTACCAGTCCAGCATTAAGATGGAACTGTGTGAGACTTTATATGGTAGGCGGTGTAGATCCCCAGTGGGTTGATTTGAGCCGGGTGAGGCTAGATTATTGGGCACATATTTGGTTCAGGATGCTTTGAAGAAGGTTAAGGTGATTTTGGATAGACTCCGTATAGCGCAATCCAGACAAAAGAGTTATGCGGATCGGAAGGTTCGTGATGCTTCCTATATGGTTGGAGAGCGGGTTCTACTTCAAGTTTTGCCTATGAAGGGCGTTATGAGATATGGGAAGAAAGGGAAGTTGAGTCCGAGGTTTATTGACCCTTTTGAGATATTGAGGCACGTTGGTGAGGTTACTGATGATCTTACCTTGCTCCCAGCTTGGCAGGAGTTCATTTGGTATTTCGTGTTTCGATGCTCCGGAGGTATCACGACGATCCGTCACACATATTAGATTTCAGTATTGTCCAGTTGGACAAGGATCGATCTTATGTTGAGGAGCTGGTGGCAATATTGGATAGGCATGTTCAAAAGCTGAGGTCAAAGAATATTGCATTAGTAAAGGTTCAGTGGCGAGGTCAACCAATTGAGAAGGCAACCTGGGAGACCGAGTAGGATATGTGCAGCCGTTACTCTCATCTTTTCACTACTTCATGAATGTCTCTATGCTCGTTCGAGGAAAAATACATGTTTATGTGTAGGAGGATGTAATAACCTGACCATTCGTTTTAAGAATTTACGCCCCGATCCTCTATTAGCTGCATTCCCCATGTTTGTTTCTGCTATTGTGAGTTGCCATGAGCATTTATTTTGAGTTTCAAAGTGTTTTGGGATACTTAGTCCCTAAATGAGAGTTTTTCTCGGAATGGAACTCCATTGGTTCTATTAGCTTCGTTGGGTGATTTTGGGCTTAGGGGCATATTCGGATTGTGTTTTAGAAATTAGTAGCTTAATTAGGCTTGAAATGCCGAAAGTTGAATTATTGAAGTTTTTGGTTCAATAGTGAGATTTGATATCAGGGTCGGAATGGAATTCCGAAATTTGATGTAGCTCCGTATTGTAGAATGTGACGAGTGTGCAAAATTTCAAGTCATTTAGATGAGGTTTGATAGACTTTTTGATCGAAAAAGTAATTTGAGAGTTTTTGAAGTTCTTAGGCTTGAATCCGATGTTAATTGGTTGATTCGATGTTGTTGAGGTGTTTTGAAGATTTGTATAAGTTTGGATATTGGTATATGACTTGTTCTTGCTGTTGGTTGAGGTCTCGGGGGCCTCGGGGTGGTTTCAGATGGTTAATGGAAGATTTTGAGTTGGGTTTAGTAGCTGATGTTTTTCTATTGCTATCATAACCGCATCTGCGGCTAGGGAACCATACGTACAGACTAGCAGAAGTGGACAGGAGCCATAGATGCGGCCACAAGTGAAGGCAGCAGAAACCATAGAAGCGGGAGGTGTACCGCACCTGCGGGACCGCAGATGCGGTATCTAGGTCGCAGGTGCAGAGAAGGAGGCTTTAGTGAAAACAGCAGAAGCGGTTCCCTTAACCGCACAAGCGGTAGCACAGAAGCGTAAATTTGGACTGCAGATGGGGTATCTCTGGGCATAACATATAAATAGATGCTTTCACGAATTTGAGCATTTTGCATCTCTTTTCAAACGTGAAGAAGCTTTGGGGAGCATTTTCAAGGGAGATTTTCAGAGGGCTTCATTGAGGTAAGGCCTTTGTTCCTTAAGCTTGTTATTATTGTGATTTTTATCATTTTCAGAATTTGAAGGAAAATCAGCGATAAATAGGGGGTTAGGGCTTGGTTAATTGGAGAGTTTTGAGTGGTGATTTGAGGGACCATTCGAGGTCCGATTTGGTACTTTTGTTATGACTGAACTCGTGAGAATGTGAGGATTTTGAATTTGTAAATTTTACCCGATTCAGAGATGTGGGTTCGAGGGGAATTTTGGTTATTTTTCTTAATTTCGCGTATTAGCTTAGAATTAATTAGTGGAATCAGTTGCTTGAAGTTTTATTTATATTATGCAATTGATTTGAATAGATTTGGGCCATTTGGAGTCAATTACTCGTGGAAAGAGCGTGGTTTCAGGTTGATTTTAAGCCGTTTCGAGGTAAGTGGCTTGCGTTATCATTTTTATGGTAAACAGAAATCTTGGGCATTTGAGACTAGTGAAGGCTTGGTACACTAGGATTTGCTTTGGGCCTACTTTAGGTTCTCTATAGCTTAACTTCAACTCTATTTATGTAACTATTTAATCATTGGCCTGTAATAATTAGTTGGAAACAGATAAGGGGGTGACTAGTAAAAAGGGAGGGTAGTTGTATATTGTGGGAAAGTTGGGTAGATACCATGCCTATAGGGTTCATCTGATTCAAATGCATTTTGTTAGATAGCATGCCTATAGGGTTCATTTTGGTTCAAAAATGTTTTGTTAGATAATATGACTATAGGATTTTGCTTTGGTTCAAATAAATTCTGTTTGCTTTACTTTACATGATTAGACACCATGCCTATAGGATCTAAAAATTAGTTTTAATTAGAAACCATGTCTACAGGATCTAAAATTAGTTTTATTTACAGAAATCGTGCCTATAGGTTAGGAATCAGTTTAATTAACTAACTTACTTCGTTTCTTCAACATTGTGTTAATTATTATAACTAGAAAGCATGCCTATAGGATCTTAATAGTCTGTTTAAAGTTGTTTACTATTTTATTGCATTTATGATCAATGATTAGATGCCATGCACATAGGACATCACTATTATATGCTTACTGCATATTCTTTGCTCGCCTAGATATCATGTTCTAAAGTTTCGCTTAAGTATCTGAAAATTGTTGTTTGAGACGTACACTTACTCATTCTGTTTGTGCAGGTAAAAAGTGAGCCTTTAGTTGTTCTCTATTTAGTTCATTCCTAATTTTTTTGGTTGTCGCCTAGATTTTTCTCCTTTAAGTACCTTAGGATGGTCTAGAACTACCTAAATTAGAGGTTCTAAATACCTCCAGGGCCACAAGGAAGGGGAGGGTAGTGCACGCATAGGATATCTTAAGGTTTCTAGAATGCTTTAGGCTATGACTAAGGGGAGAGAATTGGGTAGTAAAGGATATGATAATTGTGCGTTAATGTCTCCTGCAGCCCCTCATTGAGGAGCGATTACCGGGCATTTCATAGGTATGATCCTGTAGGCTAATCAACCTAGGACTTCCCTTTCCCAATTCCTATGTGTTTAAATTATATGAAATTCTTTTTCATTATACATGTGCAAGTTGTTCAAACCTCTCCCTTGCTTCATTACCTGAATCATGCATGTATTTAGAATGTCAAAATATGCCTTTATTTGTGAATGTGTATTAAAACTATTTATTTGTTAAAATGACTAATTCACACAGTTTAAGTTTGGCCAGGACCCACCATTGTGGACCGCGATGGGTGCCTAACACCTTTCTCTCAAGGTTATTTCGAGCCCTTACCCTAATCTCTAGTGATGCAAACTAGTTACATGAGTTAATCACTCTAGGTGCCCGAGCGCACCATAATCCATTAGGTGGTGAATCTTGAAATACCCAATTCCCAAAAGGAAATGAGTTGTTCCCCCATGGATGTCGAAACCCGGACTTCCCCATCAAAAAGGGAAAAAAGAGGGTGCGACAATGCTCATCATAGGTCTAGCAGGCTGCCAGCTTCCAAGACCAATCCGTCACGTGGGTTCTGCAAAAAAAAGAAAAAGAAAGATTCTTTACAAAATCCGTCTCCACCATGAGCAAAAACGACAAAAACACAAGTGTGTACCACTTACGTGTGACATTCCAATTCTCAAGAAATTGTAGGAACTCCACAGGGATAACATCGATAGTCCTTACTCGGACGGATCGATTCCTCAACCCTTGGTCCCCATCTTCTTCATCATCGACAACAAAGGGCCTGGTGGATTGGCATCGCAAAGCTATCAGACCTCGGTAATGAAATGGTGGGTATAATCTTATGAGATGGATAAGGGTGAACTCGAGCTCGGCTTCTTCCGCAAAGACCCGCATCATCAGCACTATCCTCCAGAATGGCGGGTGGACCTGTGCTATGGTAGCCCGATATCTTCGACAAAAGTCAAGCACGACTCTATCGAGAGGGCCCGACGTGAAGGGGTATGTGGATATGTGTAAAAAACACCCTCTGTATGAGTCGTGCTGTTCTTTTCCGAGGAAGATACCTACAGTACCACCATTTCTCCCCATCCGCAGTCTTTCCTGACTGCTTTGAGGTGTTCCTCTCCTATTGATGAAGTTAACCTTGATGCATGATCCCAATGACCCTCGACATTGGGATGTCTCTCTAATGAAAGGTCCCTCCTTGAGATAAAGTATCTAGAGGTTGTCTCGCCAGACGCCGGCGATGTAATACCGATTGAGTAGGAAGAAGAAGTGGAACCCTCCTCTTCTTGGTGAATGGATTTGGGCATAGCAGTCGTGGCTATGATAAAACAAAAGAAGAAAAATGAAAACTCAGGCGAAAATAATGAATTAAAATGATGATGCAAGAAAGAAGAATTCTCATGAAAAGGGATAGCTGCTCAAAATAGCGGGATCCACAAAAAATAAGGAAATAAACTCATATATAGAGCAAGTGATAACTCTCTGCCTACCACAAAGGCCAATTAATTTCGACTAGGCCATTATCACTTTGGGGATATGTACCGGCAGGATCACCTCGATCATTTCATAACTGTATCATACGATTAACACTGTCATACAATGTTTGAGGGATCAAAGACCCCCACATCTACTTAGGCTCGAGATGGTGCCCGATCTTGAGGACCTCTACTTCCATAAAAATAGGCTCTAAGGAGCCATCAATATTTCTCTAAGCCTTGAGATGGTGCCCGATCTCGAGGATCTCTATCAAAATGAAAAATAAGCTATAAGGAGCAATTCATATAAACTTAACATCGAGGTGGTACCCTATCTCGAGGATTTCCACTATTACAAGAGTGGGTCTAAACCCAATTCTTTGGCCCTTGAGCTACTTGAGCCCAAGCCAGTTTTCACTCGAGAATACTAAAAATGCCTTAGGGCTATTTTTGCCTTCAGATCATGTTAAATATTATTTTGGACACTTTAGTCCAGGGGCCATCCCAGTCCAGGAGTATCCTCACCCGGGGTCTATCTATAACGCCTTAGGGCTATCTTCACTCTAAATTCAAATCAAGTTTTTAGGCCGCCCGAGCTCAACCAAACTCTTACTCGGGAACTGTCAGTGAAAGTCTAAGGGCTATCTTCATTCTCAGATGTTCGAGAAAATTCTCCCTCAAGGACTATCAACGAGGCCTAAAAGGCTAAATTTTATTCTAACATTCGAAGCCCCACTCTCACTTAATTCGAAGTCAAGGGTCTCGGCGGACTAAGTATGTATCAAGTCAATCCGGACTCAGTCGGGTATTCAGACCGATCGGTAAAGTCACATGCTGAAATTCTCTACAAACACAGAAAAAGGAAATCAAGCACAAATCAAAGACAATTTGAAGAAACATTTTTATTAATAAACGATGATTACAAAAGCCCATGAAGGGTCCTTACGCAAAAACAAATAAGCAAAAATAACAGCTAAAAGTCAAATTTAATCTCGAGGTACATCCTCGGGAGAAATATCTGCGAGAACCATTTCCTCGGGGACCCATTTTGGTCTTCCTTATGACGTCTTCGAGAACCTCTTCCAAAGCGGAAAAAGATGAAGGAGCCGAAAAAGATGAGGAAGAGGTTGTAGCCTATCAATGAGCAAACACTTTTGACAGGTAGGGAAAATTATGGCTTGGTGAAATATTTTGCGAGTATGGGTCTCGCTAGTATTGGGAAGCCACTTCTTGAGATATTGCACCGGTGTGGGATACAAAAGCTGGTAGATGGAACCACCTCAATCTATAGAAAGCAAAAGGAGTGAAATGCCACACCAGGTGGAAGTTAAGAGAGATGAGCAGAAGTTCATGGTCCACATATCCCTTAATACGGGAAAAGTTTGAAGCCCCTCTCTCAATATTTTAGGCGAAAAACAACAACGACAACAAAATATTGGTGAGATCCCACTCAGTGGGCGAATGCTCTAGGAAAGAACCATGACATAAGTGGAGAGAATACTGTCGTGTGACCTTACGTTCACGGGCTTGAAACATGGGAAATGGAGTTGGATGAGGATGAAGAGAAGAAAGGAGTTAAAGGCCGTTGAAGAATAACTGGATGAAGTTTTCATCCAAGAGAGCTTCCATTTATAGAAAGGCAGCAACGTAGCCTATGGCATAATCAATGCCTTTGGGAAACATATCGACAGACGTAATCCGTACTTTTTGTGAAACGGATCGGTAGCGATACTATTGCTATTTGGAAAATAAACGGTCAATGCATTGAATGCTTATGGAAAGATGAACTGATGGGATATCTCAGTTATGACAAAAGCTTAAGTCATAAGCATGACATCATTGTGCCTCGAGAAGACAGGTGTCAAAGTCGTTTCTTATCACTTCACTCTAAGAAACGTAGGGACTATATATATACAGCGAAAATTGGAGATCCTGATTTTATGATCATTATGATTTCCCACAACCCATTTTCGGAAAGACCGAGGCAAAGTTCGAGGCCCGACCCCGAGGGTTTCCATATGCTCGACCTTGGGGCAGAGTAAACTGGCGGCTACGATGAACGAGTGGGAGATTTCCAAGGCACGTGACTAAAGCTGACCAAGTCTATTAGGCTAGTTCAAGTCCGTATCGTGGCATTAAATGGTTGTGCCAACCATATATCTTTGAAATAAATGAATTTTTACTATGTTGGGATCCCTCTGGTATATAAAGGGGACACTTGTCATTTTGTGAAGACACACAACATTCAGTACAAAAGCATTCTCAGCTCTCTAACTTAAACACATTCTCCCTTGATTCTATTGTTTACATTTATTGCTTTCATTTACTGTGTTCTCTTAATTGTTAGCCCTTCATCGGCCGATCACTACCTAACGCTTGGCTCAACCTCGAGGCCCCATATAGGCCAGCTCGAGGCCCCGATTCTCAGCCGCTCAATTTTCTTAAACATATTATTTTCAAGTTCTTATCTTATTTCCTAATCTCTTACTTAGCATCTATTTCATAAAAAACTAGCATAAAAATACATCACGTATGTTTAGAACCACAAAATTAAATCTAATTGTAATTACCATTTTTCCGATAAATAATAGTGATTTTGGACTTAAGATAATTTATGGATTTGGATTTGGAGGTTCTTATGGTATTTTGGCTCTAAATGCCGAAAGTGAAAAGTTGAAGGTTTGGAAGGTTTATAGGTTTGACCAAACGTTGATTTTGATGATATCGCATTTGGATTGCCATTCCAGGACTTGGAATATGTTTGTTATGTCATTTAGACTTGTGTGAAAAGTTTGGATGTAATCTGGATTGGTTAGGCATGAATCAGACGTTTGATTTGGAGTTTAAAAGCTTATAAACTTAAGAGAAGTTTAATTTGTGGTTTGATTGATGATTGGTAGATGTGATGTTATAGTATGTGTTTGGGGGCTTTGGATAGGTCTGGGTAGTATTTACGGACTTGTTGATATGATTGGTCGGGATCTCAGATAACTCGGGTAACTACATAAAATTTTCTACTCAAGAGAGTTGTTCTATTTGAATTGGTGATAGACATATGAGAGCTCCTTAAAAAAAATAAGAAAAATGGTAAAAGGGTTAAACACACTCATTCATTATATAGAACATCTTTATTTTAATTGAAGAGAAAAATATGTCGCTACAAATTATTTCAGCTAGTTCATTTTTCTCTTTATTTATTTTATTTTCTTGTGATTTCTTATTTCAATTATTTGTAACGGAAAGCACTCTTTGTTATGTTACGCCTGTTTTTCTCGAAATGTTATGTCATTTTACCTATCTATTTTTGTTGAATTTTTTTAGTGTCTTTTAAATTTTGCGTTCTATTGAAAACCTCGTTATAAGTAATAGGGAAATGAAAGTAAGAGCAAAAAATAAAAAAGAAAACGTGCAATAGTAACACTTCTAGAATGAATACGATATTCATTCATTGCATTGCTTTTATTAAATTAACACTTCAAATTTATATAATTATTTTATTGGCCACTTGTCACGATCCTAAACCCGGACCTGGTCGTAATGGCACCACTCATGAAAATAAGGCCAGCTGACACATTCTCATTCAAATCTTAAGCAATAAAATAATAAGTATTAAGTCGTAAACCTGATAAAAATCTCAATAATGAGCAGCTGAAAGTATAATTTGCAGAAAAATAAACCTAACACAGCTCGATACCGGGGTGTCACTAGTCATGAGTATCTACTAAGGTCAGAATACAATTAGAGTAAAAAATATACTAAATACAGTCCAATGAAATCGAGAGGGAGAAAAGCAGTGTTGCGAACGTCGGGCAACTACCTTGCTAAACTCTGATGACTCTGCCTCTGAGCAACCAATAGCTGCTACCGGGTTTAGAAATACCTGAATTTGCATACAAGGTGCAAGGAGTAAAGTGAGTACTTCCAACTCAGTAAGTGATAAAAATAAATAAAGATTGAGTAATATAAAACCACGTAAGACACAATATTAAGCTACAAGAGGCATAACCAATGAGTAAATATAATCAAACAATGAAATTTCATAAATATCACTTAAACAGTTAAAAATATACAAGAAAACAACTAAAAAGTAAACACATAATAACTGCCCCTCAGGCACAGTAACCACAGAATCAGCCCCTCGGGCAATGTCACAGAACAATACCAGCCCCTAGAGCTATATCTCAAATCACAATGGGTACCCACATTTATTGGGGGTATACATACTCCGGGAGGGCCCCCTTACGTCCCAAGCGCATAATCAAGCCATCTCGTGGCATTATAAACAGGCTCTCGGCCTCATATAAATCTCAAGCCACCTCGTGGCGTACAAATCTCATGTGACGACCTGACCCGTTGTCTCATGAGTTACCGCCCCGCTATCCCCATTTCCTGCTTCTTTATGCTTCATTATCAGTATCGTGTGTGATCGAGTTGGTTTGGGGTGATTTTTGAAGGAAATGAGACACTTAGTCACTTTAAGGGAAGCTTAGTTTGAAAAAGTCAAATATATATTGACCTATGAGTTAGAAAGCTCGGATACGAATTTTGATGATACGGTTAGCTTCGGGGGATGATTTCTGACTTAGGAGAATGATCAGAAGTAATTTTGGAGGTCCGGTGTAGAATTAGGCTTGAATTGGCGAAGTTAGTATTTTGGCAAATTCCGGTTGATAGGTGAGATTTTGATCCGAGGGTCGGAATGGAATTTCAAGAGTTGCAATAGCTTCATTAGGTGATTTGGGATTTGTGTGCAAAATTTCAGGTTATTCAGAGGTTTTTTGGTTAGGTTTTTGATCGAATGCGTGTTTCAAAAGTTTTAGAAGAACTTAGGCTTGAATTCGATATAATCTGATGGTTTTGGTGTTGTTTGATGTGTTTTGAGGATTGGAACGAGTTTGGGGTGATATTTTAGGATGGGTTGGCACTTTTGATTGAGGTCTCGAGGGCCTCGGGTGAGTTTCGGATGGTCAAACGGACCAATTCTAGCATTTGGAAGTTGCAGATTTTCCAGCTGAAGTGTTGCAGGTATTTACCCATCGCGTTTGAGTAAGGTGAGTCGCAAACGCGTAGAAGGAATTTTGCAGGCTAGGATTTAGTCCTTCGCGTTCGCGTTTGAGGCCTCGCGATCGCGGAAGGTTAGGAATTATTGAATCGCATTCGCGTGAGGGGCTACACGTTTGCATATAAGGACTGGGGTCCGGTGGTGATTTGTTCTTCGTTTTCGCAGTTGAGTGACGCGTTCGTGTAAGTTTAGGGACCCAGATCTTCACGTTCGCGTGTGGGGGACCTTGTTCGCGAAGGGTATTTTTGTTAGAGGCAAGTTTGTTCAACGCGAACGCGAGAGAGCCCTCGCGTTCACAAAGAGGAAAGGTGAGCTGGGCAGAAGGGGTTTTAATAATATTTCATCCGCGAGCCTAAGTTATTTTCCACCATTGTTGATCGTTTTAAGAGCTTTTTGGGAGTAATTTAAAAGGGTTTCGACTGAGATTGATTGGAGGAAAGTACTATGAAGTAAAAATGCAATTATTATGTGAAATTAACCTTGAAATTCATGGAAATTTGGCTAAAATGGGAAGAACTAGGGCTTGAGTTTTGATATTTCAAATTGGAATTTGAGGAGTCATTTGGACTCCGATTTTGGTATTCTTTATATGTATAGACTCGTGGTGAGATAAAAAACCCCTCGGTGTAAGAATTTCTGGAATTTAAGAAGTGGGCTCGAGGCTCGGGTTTTGCCAATTTCTAGATTTTTGCTATTTTTCGATTCTTTTCGATTGGGTTATGTTTCCTTAGCATATTGTGACATATTCGTTGTGGTTTTGGTCAGATTCAATGCGCAAGGAGACCGATTTGAGAGGCAAAGGCATAGCGAGCTAGGATTTTGGTCGGCTTGAGGTGAGTAATAGATGTAAATGACGTCCTGAGGGTTTGAAACCCTGGATTTGTACATCGTAGTGCTATATTGAGGTGACTTGCATGCCGGATAGCGAGCGTGGGGTAGAGCACCGTTGGGGATTGTGACTTGGTCCATCCCGATAGATGAATTGACTGCTTATTTTACTGTATTTCACTTGTTATCATTGTAATCTGAGTTAATTGCCATATTTGGGCTTAGTGCCAACTGATTGAATCCTTCAGGGATTGCTATTACTGGATCCTTACCGTTTTACCTATTATTGAACTCAGTCCTAGTTTTCAATACTATTTTTGCAAACTCAGCCACCTTTTCTCAAAACTGAAACAAAATTAATATTTCTAATGAAGTTTGGGGCTGAATATTTCTATATTATTGTGCCCGAGGGGCTTATATGATTCTGGACTGAGCATGATCGGTCTGCGTGCCGCAACGATATTTTATTGATATTGATATGAGGTTGAGGGCCTAGTTGATTCCACGAGATGGCTTTATATTGCGCTTGGACCGTAAGGGGCCCCTCTCGGAGTTTGCACAGCCCTAGTAAGCACCATCTATGATAAATAAATGGAGTGGGCTGTACGCCGCAGCGGGTACTAGAGAGTACCGTACTATGTGTTGCGTTTCATATTTGACTGTCATTTATTTACTTATCTCTTGCAGTATTTTCATAATTGTTTTCATCAGTTTACTGGTTTTATACTACTTGGTTTAAATTGCTACATTTATAGCTTACATTGTGCCTATTCAGGATTTCTTATTCTCAGCCTTTATTTATGTTTATTACTCACTGGGTCGGAGTACTCACATTACTCCCTGCATTTTGCGTGCAAATCCAGGTACATTTGAGGCTGAGTGAGGACTTATCTGCCGAGCAGTTTATCCGGGAGTGTCAAGGTAGCTGCATTGACGTCCGCAGTCCTGATCTTCCCTTCTATCTTATTGCTTTATTTTCGCATTTCTTTAGACCGATATGTAGTAGGTTGATGCTCATGTATTAGAGGCTCAGACTTGTGAAACCGGATTCTTCGAGCTGTGTAGTAGTATTTTTTATTTGGGATTCCGCATATTATGACTCTATTTCAGATTTTCAGTATTACGACTTAGTAATTTATCTGTGTTAATTAATCATGAACTGTAATCAATTGGTTAAGATTGTTGAAATGGTCGGGCTTACCTAGCAGTGTGTTGGGCACCATCACGGCCGGGGTTGGGGTCGTGACATCTCAGGCGCTCGGCCTCATTATTATAATCAATATATCACTACTGCGGCGTGCAACCCTACCCAAATGTATCCTCACAACTCAAGCCCTCGGCCTCATTATCATAATCAATGTATCACTATTGCAGCGTGCAACCCGACCCAAATATATCCTCACAACTCAGGCCCTCGGCCTTACTCAGTTAGAATCTCATAAACCCCTCGGGCCACAGTAAAATATGAAGCTCAGCTTAAATACCTTTGAAAAATATCATTTAATATGTTTAAAATAGAATAATATAGCTGAGTCTTTAAAATAGTAAAATATAGTATGACTGAGCATCAGTATGAAATCAATCAATAAGGAAAATATTATTTAAAAAGCCCCTAAGGATTCAAACAGCTGGCACGAAGCTAACATATGTTATTTTGCCCAAAATATAATAATATTAAATAATTAACTATCAAATACGCAGTAAAATAGTCATTCGGGATGGATTAAGTCATAATTCCCAACAGTGGCCTACACCATGCTAATAATCTAGCGTGTAAGTCACCTCAACGTAGTCGTACATTGTGAAATTTCGGGGTTTCATACACTCAGAACAACATTTAAAATCATTATTCACATCGAACTAGCCCGAAAAGCTGCTCTGCAACACGCTTGTCTCTCGAATCAACTTCCGAGTCCTCCAAATCTACCGAATTCAGGTTTTTATCATTAAATTATGCTAAACGAACAAATTTCAATTGAAAAATATCGAATTTAAGCACAAAATCCAAAATCAGTCAAAACCCGTCTCTTGAGCCCGGATCCCGGAACTGGACAAAGTTTATACCAAAATTTTTTTCATCATCTCACGAGTCCGTACATATAATGAACTCGAAAATCGGAATTCGTTTGACCCCTCAAATCATCCCTAGAAGGTCTCGTAATCTCAAGCCCTAACTCCACCTTTTTCTACTTATTTTTATGAATTAAACATTGATATTTTGTTCCTTAATCACAAATAATCTAGTTTTAGGGTCCAAAATCCTTACCTCAATGAAGAACCATGATTCCCTCTCTTCAAAATCGCCTCAAGTCTCTTTTCCCGTTCAAAAAATGGTGTAAAAGGGTTCCAAGTCGCGGAATAGCCTTTTTAATACATTCTGCACAGGCCTTAAAATCTTTCTTCGCGAACGCAGTCAAGGCCTCGCGTTCGCGAAACACAAATTAACTTTGACCTAAAATTTCTCTTCGCGATCACGACCAGCCCATTGCGAATGCGGTGAATAAAACGCCCTAAAGCTCAGCTGACCAATTTCTTCTTTGCGAACGCGGAGCTTCCCTTGCGAACGCGATGCATAATCAACCAGACCTTCACGAACGTGAGGCCTTCCTCCCGAACGTGAAGGGTAAATTTCCAACTTCCTTAACTGACCCTTCGCGAACACGAGGACCATCTCGCGAACGCGAAGGTCATTTTTCTGCAGCACCGACCTGCAGTTTTCTGCAGGTTCTAACATCATGGAATGACCCGATTGACCATCCGAAATTTACCCGAGGCCCCCGAAATTTCAACCAAAGGCACAATCATATCCCATACCCTTATTCAAACATGTACAATTCTTCAAAACACCTCAAACAACATCAAAACCACCAAAACACATTGAATTCAAGCCTAAGGTTCTAAAATCTTTTGCATTCAGCTTTTGATAAAAAATCCAACCAAACCACGTCCGAATGACCTAAAATTTTGAAATCTCATCCCAAATGACATAAAAAAGCTACTGCATCTTCCGGAATTTCATTCCGACTCCTATATCAAAATCTCACCTATCAACCGGAAAACGCCAAAAACTAACTTTTGCCAATTCAAGCCTAATTCTATACCGGACCTCCAAAATACATTTTGATCATGCTCCTAAGTCTCGAATCACCTAACGGAGTTTACCAAATCATAAAAATTCCAATCCGAAATCAATTATTAACAAGTCAAATCTTGGTAAAACCTTTCAAATTTCAAGCTTCAAACTGAGAACTGTTTTTCCAAATTTATTCTGATTATCCTGAAAACCAAAACCAATGATTTACATATGTCATAATACACTACACAAGGCAAGTCATGTCCAAGAACTGGCGAGCAAAGTGCAAAAGCTCAAAACGATCGATCGGATTGTTACACCACTTATTATATAAGTATATTGTTAGCCACATCATTGTAACAAAAACATGATTATTCTTTTTTTATTCTCAACAACATGAGATGCATAGATACGGAAACTCTGCCTGGCAATTGTAGCATTTGAATTTCTTACACAATCCAAAGCAACCTGAAATTGTCAAATCAAATATTCTTCATTTACCAAAATATTCAAAATTTTATCATTAAGACTCCTCATATAATAGAAGAAAGCATGATGAGCCAATCCGCATCAATGAGAGTATGTATTTGAAAACCAAAATTTTGTTTATGAAATCATTATAATTAGAAGCTTTCAATCATTTAAAGTAATTTTTTTTAAAACAATCAGGAAATTCTGACTTCCAAATATCAAATTTAAACATTCCAAATGTTATTTTGAATAGTTAGATATATTTACAATCATGTATAGGTTTACTTATACATAGCTATTTCGAGTTGAAAATATATTTTTTTATTAATATGAGGAAAAATTAATCAAAAAAACCTTAAGACTAAATTATCTGAAACAGACACATGAGTGCTACGACTTGCAACAGACAATTTTAATGATATTATCGGTGATATTGCTTCTGGTGCAGAAGATGGCTCTAGTTAATGTAATGGTTCTAGTGTTTCTAGAGTTAATGGAGAAAAAAGAACAAAAAGGACAATAATAATGTATCCCATAGAATTAGTTAATTTTGCCATCTTAAACAACTATTTTTTATTTTGTTTGTATGTACTTTTTTCTCTATAGAAGTGCTTATAAGTGTTTCATAGCTTTTCTTTTTATAGTATAGATATGATATGATTTTGAAGTTAGTAGTATTTATTTTTTGGTTAGTAGTTACATCCATTATTAGCATGAAGCATAGGAGATTCAATCAAATTATAAAAGAAATATGTAGACACACTTAATTTATTTTAAGATTCCTTAAAATTGTAAATATAATTATTAACTAGATAGTGGTATGAATCAAATACTATATTTATATCCAAAAAGTTATATTTTATCTTTCATTTTTGGAATTAGTTTGACATTTTTCATTTATTCCTTATGCAGTTGCTAAAAGTTTTTTGGTAATTGAATAATGCTTTTGACTAAGATTTGACTTTCCTTGCTTTTTCCTCTAGTTTGAAAAGTACTGTCTAATGTAACCCCAAAATGAGTATATAATGTTTAAGTCATCACTGGTGGCATGGGGCGTTACCTGTGGCGCATGTTCCTGAACCTCAATAGTCCCAGTACAGGGATAGTGCCCCATGCTATCCTGGGTGCTGGCGATTGGGAAATCATTTATATTTCACCCGGAAAAGGGCATAACACTCCCATACGATGACAGAATTAACCGATTCTTTTTGCTATAGCTCCGTAATTTCCATATCTAATGCTTGAATCAAAACATAATTTAATGGTCATTTACTTAATGTGATACCACTTATTCTTGAATAAACGACGTGTTAATCCTGAATACTACTGTCACACTTTAAAATCATAAATCGTTTGGAAAATTTTTGACGGGACCATACAAATTCAAAGTAAATTGGGAGAAATGCTCGGCTACATTTGACCTAATTTTTATCACATCTATGAATGTAACTTGTGATGACCTTTGCAAACTTTTTTTTAACAACTCGCTTGACTTCTAAACATAACACATGACTATCATACAAATAAATTAACTCATAACATAACATTTTTATCATTTTAAGTACCCGAGTCTCACCCCAAAAGTACACGTTATAATATTCCCAACTTGTTGACTTTCGATGAAACTTATTTTCTTCAATTTATTTGCTTCTAAGACTTCCAACCCAATTGGTATTTGTTATCCATGATCTTTAATATTTAAAACCTACAGTAAAATTATTAACTTGCTTTATGTACTTTCAAAAATAATCTCATTTTTGAGCTTCCATCAATTAACTTACAATGTACTTTTATGTACGAAAATATGTGGTGTATTCCCGTAGCGCTTAGGAGCTCAAGCAACATTTGAGGATAGTGCTTCAGACTTTGATAGAGAAGAATTTGTATGCTAAGTTATCCAAGTGCAACTTTTGATTGGACATGGTATTATTCTTTAGGTCATGTGGTATCTAGTAATAGGATCAAGGTGGACTCGAGATAGATTGAGGTAGTTCATAGTTGGCCAAAACCTTCTACCACTATGGAGATTAATAGCTTTTTGGGTTTGGCTGTGTACTACCATCGATTCATAAATGAATTTTCATCTCTTGCAGCACCATTGACTAAGTTGACTCATAGGCACGCTCTGATTAAGTAATTATATGAGTGCGAATAGAGTTTTTAGCAGCTCAACATTGTTTTGACTATGGCCCTAGTTTTGTTTTTCCTTCAGGATTGGGATCGTATATGATTTATTGTGATGCTTTACGGGTTGGAATTCAGTGTGTGTTGATATAGGATGATAAAGATATCACCTATGCATTGTTCCAGTTGAAACCCCATAAAAAGAAATATTTGGTGCATAATTTGGAGTTAGCATCTATTGTAAACAGGGCTCAAAATTTCAAGGTATTACTTATATGGCATATCTTGTAAGGTGTATACGAATCATCAGAGTCTCAAGCATCTGTTTAGATATAAAGACTTGAATCTGAGGCAGCAGAGACGGTTAGAGATGTTGAAGGAGTATGATATTGGTATTATTTATTATTCGCGGAAGGACAATCTGGTAGCAGATGCCTTTGAGTATAAAGGTGGAGAGTATATGAAGTTTATCATTTAATCCAGTGGAGGCCTTTAGCTGTAGATGTTCATACATTGGCCAATAGGTAGGTGAGATTAGATATTTTGGAGCCTAGTAGGGTCCTTGCTTTTGTTGTATCTTAGTTGTCCTTGTTTGGGCGCATTAAGGGTCGTCAGAACGATCTTATTTTATTTTCCTTAAGAATACTGTACAGTGAGGTGGTGCTAAGGAGTTGACTATTGGAGATGATGGTGTATTGAGACTTCAGGGTCAGATCTGTATTCTTAATCCACTTTCTTTCAGGGAGATGATTCATGTAAAGATTCTAGTTCATGGTATTCTATTCATATAGGTGCTAAAAATATGTATTGTAAGTTGAAGCAGCATTATTGGTGGCAGAAGATGAAGAAGGAAATTATTGGAAATGTTGTGCGGTGTTTTAATTGCTAGTAGGTCAAATATGAACATCAGAGACTGGGTGATTTGCTTTAGAAGATTGAGATATCAGAGTTGAAGTGAGAGCGCATCACCATGGACTTTGCGGTGGGGTTGCCATAAAAATCAAAGAGATTTTGCACTATTTGGTCATTATGGACAGACTGGCATTTGCTACCAGATTGTCAAAAGCTCAAAAATCAGAGTCTGCGCATTTCATCCCAGTCATGGCTTCTTACACTTTAGAGAAGTTGGATAAGATCGAATCAGAGAGATTGTCAATTTGCATGGTGTTCCAATTTCTATCATCTTGGATTGCAAAACTCAATTTACTTTGCATTTTTGGAGAGCGGTTCAGCATGAGTTGCGCACGCAGGTTGAGTTGATCCCTACGCTTAACCCTCAGACGGATGGATAGTCCAAGCCGACCTTTTAGATTTGGATGATATGTTAAGGACCCGTGTCATAGATTTTGGAGGCCAGTGGATCAGTTTCTTCCATTAGTGGAGTCTGCAGACAATAACAACCATCAATCATGTCACGACCCAAGTCGATGGGCCGTAACAGACACTCGGTATCATACTCAACCGAGTACCTGCGTAACATATATTTTGTATCATACTATCATAGATAAATGAGCCAGAGAGGCTGTCGTGAGATAGCTAGAATAAATCATGGAGAAATACTCGACATTGGACGACCCAACATGTAATCCAAAATTATACAAATAACATAAGGGCCTATAGGTCCGACATAATCCTTTATATACTCAAAACATAGGCCGACAATGCCATACAAGTATCCGTATATATGACATCTATCTACAAGCCTCTAAGAGTACATAAGTAACATAAAGATCAGAATTGGACCCCGCATTACGAGTCAGTACATGTCTTAATTATACTGACCAAATAAGCAACTTTGAAGCAAAATGGAGCGCACAAACACCTTTCCCTGAGTTGATAGCCTACTTAGATGACTCTCAACCTGTCTATTAGGACATGCGGGCATGAAATGCAACGTCCTCATGCAAAAGGAACGTCAATACAAATAGTATACCGAGTATGTAAGAAATAAAAATTAGTAAACAATAAATATGAGAGAAACATGGAGTAAAAGACTTAACATGAATATCTGAATAGCTCTGTGAATCATCTAATATTATAATATCATGTATATGCATATAAATATCATAGCACGCATGGGTATATGCATTCATAATATCATCAAGCCTCTGAGGGCATCCCATCATATCATCTCGACTACTGTGGGCAAAATCATAAAAGTATACTAGCTGATTAGGTGGTGGTGCATATATAATACCCTAACCTTTTCCCATATCTCATATAACTATTTATACATGCATATATACGTGTATATAACGACATCTAGTCATGGTTCAATGTAAATGAATGCAATGCATGAGAAGTACGTTAATAAAATCTCTTAGAGTGTCATAAGACCATTATGCCTTTTATTAATATCCTGAAGTAAACGTTTTCTACTTACATATTTTCTGAGACTAATGAATAGACAATAGCATAATAAGACATATGTGGAATCAAGAACATAGGCACCTGTAATACTTCTATGAATGGAGTCATTTATAGAAATTGTGCATTTACTTGTTTTGTTTGTATCTTATGGATCATGTCAAAATGAAAGAAGGATTAGCCTTAACATACCTGAACCAATTATCCTAGAATTTGCAATTCACCCTTTACAGAATCAACAAACAACATTATCTCTATTTGGTTTGGAATTGTTTTACTCCAACATTATTTAATTTGGTTTGGAATAGTTTTGCTCCAATGTTATCCCCATTTGGTTTGAAATTGTTTTTCTTGGTGAACCCACTTTCTTTATAAGAGATTTGTGCACGGTGAAATTGGAGGACCCAATTTCTTAGTCATTATAATGCCCTGCAAACACACTTCCCAAGGTTCGAGATTGGGGTTGAGTCTCGCTCTCGAGGGATGACGAAGCTCGGCCTGGGGGCAATGTAGATCAACGACTATATTAGAGGGGAAAAAGTCTGTCAGGCTAGTCTGAGCCCGCATCATGACATCAGCTAGCTGTCCCATCCCCTTTCTTTTCTTTGTAATCAATTCTTGTTGTACTCTGATGGGATTCCCCTCCAATATAAAGAGGATCCTTGCCACTTTCTAGCACCCATATTGCTTCAGTTGCTACATACGAAATATAAAAGAACTTTCTATTTTGCTCTCTAACATATTCTTTTGATATTATTGCTTTCATTTATTATCTTCATATTTGTTCATCATTTATCGATTATCATTGGCCATAAAGAGCATTCGTTTGTTTTATTATAACTGTTAGCCACATTTGACTGCCTTTGATAGCTCTCAGTTGAGCTCTGGAATCGACCTTGAGGCCCCAAATCGACAGGCTCGAGGCCTCGATAGCTGACCTAATGGTTCGATTATCGCCTTATCCTTAACTCTCATTTCATTTCTAAGTCTCACATACATAGAATCAACTGCTTAACAACTAGCATAAAAATAGATCATGTATTTTTAGAGTCCCATAATTAAATTTAATTGTTATTACCATTTTCACAGTAAACTGTTTGGCGCCCACCGTGGGGCTAAAAATAATAGTGATTATTTATTGCTAGTTTCTTCACGTAACACAAGTTATCTTTCACACCTGTTCTTGTGCAAGATCTTCAAATTTCAGGTTGAAATGCCTAACTCATTAGATAGAGGTAAAAACAACTTCCTAGAACTAGGGAGTAAATAGTGTGGTTGTTCCAGCCTGGGCACAAAAAGGGATCCCTCGGCATGTCCTTCATATGATTATTGGAGGGATCGACATTCCCTAAGGGCAAAAATATCTGCCACAATAGAAGGTCCAATCTGAGACTGCGTGGAAGAAGACATCCTCGCGTTCAGCAAAGAAGATCTCGAGACCTTGACAGAACTACACAACGTCGCACTAGTAATCTCATTTCTTTTAAACAACATTTGAGTTAAACGTATTCTCGTGGATCCGGGAAGCTCAGCCAAAGTAATTAGGTCAGAGATAGTAGAACAACTTGGGTTACTCGACCAGATAATTCTTGCCTCCCGGTCCTCCACGGCTTCAACATGACCGGCGATGTACAAAAAGGAGAAATCACCCTCCTAGTAGACACGTCCGGCATGATTCAAAACACAATGTTTCAAGTCATCAATGGCGACATAAGGTATCCCGCCAGAAATAACCTCCCACCGACTGAGTGTCGATCCCAGGTTTAAACCGGTGAAGAAAAAAAGAAGACCCCAGTCTGAGATAAAACATGCGTTCACCAAGGATGAGGTAATGAAACTCCTTAAAATAGGGTCCATTAGAGAAGTAAAGTACCTCGAGTGGCTGGCCAATGTTGTAGTGGTACCAAAAAAGGGAATTAAGCTAAGAATGTGTGTAGACGATAAAGAGATAAATAAGGTGTGTCCTAAGGATTCGTTCCCATTGCCTAACATCGATCACCTGATTGATGCTACGGCCGGCCACGAGACTCTCACTTTTGTCGATGCCTAAGATGAACCCCGAAGATAGGGAGAAGACCTCGTTCATCACATAGTACGGTACCTACTATTACAATGTAATGCCTTTCGAACTGAAAAACACATGGACTACATACCAAAGTCTAGTTAATAAAATATTTGAGAGTCAAGTAGGAAAATCCATGGATGTTTATATTGACGACATGCTTGTTAAGTCCCTACGCGCAGAGGACCATTTAAATCACTTGTAGGAAACATTCGACATCCTCAAAAGTTATAACATGAAGCTCAACCCCGAGAAGTATGTCTTCGGGGCGGGTTTGGACAAATTCTTAGGCTTCATGGTATCAAATAGGGGGATTGAGATTAACCCCGATAAAATCAAGGCTTTCGAAGAATTCACGATGGTAAACAATGTAAAGGTCATGCAACGGCTAACAGGTCGGATTGCAGCTCTGGGCAGATTTATATCTAGGTCGTCCGACATGAGCCATCATTTCTTGTCTTTACTAAAAAGACAGAACAATTTTGAATGGACTCCAAAATGCCAACGCCCCTAGAAGAGCTGAAGAGATATCAGACCAGCCCACCTCTCTTCCACACGCCAAATGAGGATGAAACACTATATCTATACTTGGACGTATCCGAGATAGCGATAAGCGGCGTTCTAGTTCGAGAAGAGCAAGGTATGAAATTCCCCGTTTATTGTGTAAGCTGGACACTAGGGGATGCCAAAATTAGGTACACAGACCTCGAAAAATTGTCTCTTGCGTTAATAAGTGCATCACGAAAATTGAAACCCTATTTTCAATGCTATCATATTTGTGTTCTAACAACATACCCCCTCCGGAGC